>ONZH01023307.1:0-56017 GCA_900303285.1 Rhinella marina
AAAAAAAAAAGCTGGTCCGACGTAGTCCACCGAATCCGACGTAGTCCTCTGCATTCACGACCCTGAAAAATAGAAAACAAACACACAAACACAGACCACTTACCTCTTCCTGCAGTGGGATAATACACACAGCGATGTCACTGTACAGGGATAATAAACACAGTGATGTCACTGTACAGGGATAATAAACACTGATGTCACCGTACAGGGATAATAAATCTCAGATCAACACATTGTGCCTCCATCAGACCTCAGATCAGCGTCTTGCGCCCCCATCAGACCTCAGATCAACACAATGTGCCCCCATCAGAGCTCAGGTCAGCGTCTTGTGCCCCCATCAGACCTCAGATCAGCGTCTTGTGCCCCCATCAGACCTCAGATCAGCGTCTTGTGCCCCCATCAGACCTCAGATCAACAAAATGTGCCCCATCAAAGCTCAGGTCAGCGTCTTGTGGCTCTATCCGACCTCAGGTCAGCGTCTTGTGCCCCCATCAGAGCTCAGGTCAGCGTCTTGTGCCCCATCAGACCTCAGGTCAGCGTCTTGTGCCCCCATCAGACCCCAGATTAACACAATGTGCCCCCATGTGCCCCCATCAGACCTCAGGTCAGCGTCTTGTGGCTCCCCCTCAGATCAACACAATGTGCCCCCCTCAGACCTCAGATCAGCCCACCCAGCCACTTTAAAAAAATCATACTTACCTGTTCTGGCCGCCGCTGTCCTCAGGTTCCCCGCTCCACTCTCTTGCCTGCCGGCGCTCACTATGACCTGACGCTGCGTCAGGTCATAGCGTCAGGTCATAGTGCGCGCCAGGGAAGAAGGTGGAGCGCGGAACCAGTGAGGACAGCGGCGGCCAGAACAGGCAAGTATGATTTTTTTTTTTTAAGTGGCTGGGACCTGGG
This sequence comes from Rhinella marina, assembly GCA_900303285.1. Classification (NCBI taxonomy): domain Eukaryota; kingdom Metazoa; phylum Chordata; class Amphibia; order Anura; family Bufonidae; genus Rhinella; species Rhinella marina. The sequence goes on from ONZH01023307.1 coordinate 901, forward strand.
TGGGCTGATCTGAGGGGGCGCGGGGCCCCTGGCAGTGCGGCAGATATTAGAACATGGCAACCGCATCAAAGTGATGCGCACGCCATGTTCTAAGTATCGGACGGCAAGAAAACTCGGTATCGAGCTTCGGTACCACACTAGGTACCGAAACCGTACCGAGTTTTTCGATATATCGTGCAACCCTAGTACAGGGCACGGTACAGGAGGCATGGTAAAAGACAAGGGCACAGTACAGGGCAGGGCGGCACGTACAGGGCAGGGGGGGCACAATACAGGGCCGGGGCGACACGGTACAGAGCAGCACAGTACAGGGCAGGGGGGGCACAATACAGGGCAGGGGGGGCACAATACAGGGCAGGGGGGGCACAATACAGGGCAGGGGGGGCACAATACAGGGCGGGGGGGCACAATACAGGGCAGGGGGGGCACAATACAGGGCAGGGGGGCACAATACAGGGCAGGGGGGGCACAATACAGGGCAGGGGGGGGCACAATACAGGGCAGGGGGGGCACAATACAGGGCAGGGGGCACAATACAAGGCAGGGGGGGGCACAATACAAGGCAGGGAGGGGGCACAGACTCACCATTTTCGGCTGGCCGGATGGCTGTTCCGGCGGGAGCGAGGTCCGGCTGGATGGCTGTTCTGCCCGGTGGAAGGACTGGCCGGGCAGCCAGTCACATGGGGCTCTGGAGCGGGGGCTTGAAATGATTGGTGGAGAAGCAGCTTCCGCCCTCTGCTTCTCCACCAATCAGATACGAGTCATACGACATTACATCAGCGCAGAGGAGAGGTAGGAGAAAAACCTCTCTCCCCTCTCCTCTTTAGCGCTGCTGCCGCCCGCAAAACGAACCAGGGCCGCGCCGCCTGTGGCGATTGCGGTGCGGCCCTGAGGTATTAAAAAAAAAAAAATTTCTTCATGGTTCTAGGGGGGGTCCAGACCCGCTGGACCCCCCCTGTAGGTGCGCCCCTGGATGGAGTAACCACAAAGGCATCTGCAGGTGTAGTCCCCCACTCACCCGACGCGTTTCATTGGTATGGCTTCGTCAGGGGTGACAAGAGAAAGTGAGGGAAAGTATTCACTAGAGGGTTTAAATAATAACCTACAACAGGTGACAACAATTACCCAGTCATCAGATCCAAGCTCGCATGTGCCGCTCTGTGGCCTCCAAATTTTACGACTGCTGCTGCCACTTCCACACTCTGTCATTGTGCCACTCTGTGGCCTCCAAATTTTACAGCTGCTGCTGCCACTTCCACACTCTGTCATTGTGCCACTCTGTGGCCTCCAAATTTTACGGCTGCTGCTGCCACTTCCACACTCTGTCATTGTGCCACTCTGTGGCCTCCAAATTTTACGACTGCTGCTGCCACTTCCACACTCTGTCATTGTGCCACTCTGTGGCCTCCAAATTTTACGACTGCTGCTGCAACTTCCACACTCTGTCATTGTGCCACTCTATGGCCTCAAAATTCTAACAGTACTGCTGCCCCTTGCGCACTCTGCAGGTCAAACTTGACAACGGTTTACACTTGGTCTACATCAATTCCTCGGGCACAGACATTAGTGGTGATGAGAAATTTTCCCTTCCCATTTCTGTCGTCATGCCACTCTGGACTCATAAACTCATCGTGCCACTCCGGCCTGACCTCATAATTCTGCTACTACGGTTGCTGCCACTTGCCCACCCTTTCATTGTGCCACTGTGTGGCCTCATAATGCTATAGCTACTGCCACTGCCTCCTATATACTGTTGTCATTCCGCTCTGTGGTCTCCTGATGCTACAGCTGCTGCCACTGCCTCCTATATACTGTCGTTTCGCCGCTCTGTGGTCTCCTGATGCTATAGCTGCTGACACTGCCTCCTCTACTCTGTCGTTATGCCACTGTGTAACTTCATAGTTCTTCACTACTGTCATTTGCAGTCTTTTCATTGGGCCTGTCTGTGACTGCGAAATTCTACTGATTGACATTTTCAATCTTGTCAGCTGTAAGGAATCGTACTCACTTGATCAGTGTAAAGAGTTAGGGACACCACAAAGTTCAGCAAAGTCCTGTTTATTAGGCTTCCAACTCAATACAGCCAAATACTCCGGATCACAGCCACAACAATTCAAAACCGCACACACAGTCAGTGTTACCTCACTCTGACTGCCTTCTTCCCCAGACTGAGACACACCCAAGTCCAGCAGCAGGATTAAATAGGAATCCTGGACATGAGCATGTCCCAAGTCCCGGACTGGAGCATGGGGAACAGGCACCCACCCAGCACATTGCCTGCTCCCAGTAAAAGCCATACCCGAACTAGCTGGAACCAGCTATTCTAAGTCTTAAGGTGTCCACTGACTACCTCAGTGGACACATAATCTGCTGGCCTTTACTCCACCAAGGCCGGACACCTTGGTGGCACGCTAGTGATACAAACAAAAACTCCTATTAGAATGCTTCTTGGAGCATTCTGGGCGATAAATATCTCCTCTCAAAAATGGCATCTGTCGCTGCCTCACACAACCTACTCTGTCGTTGCCACTTTGTAACTTCATAATTCTGCACTACTGTCATTTGCAGTCTTTTCAATGGGCCTGTCTGTGACTGCGAAATTCTACTGATTGACGTTTTCAATCTTGTCCACCTACTCTGTCGTTGTGCCACTGTGTAACTTCATAATTCTGCACTACTGTCATTTGCAGTCTTTTCATTGGGCCTGACTGTGACTGCGAAATTCTACTGATTGACGTTTTCAATCTTGTCCACTGTCTCTGTCGTTGTGCCACTGTGTAACTTCATAGTTTTTCACTACTGTCATTTGCAGTCTTTTCATTGGGCCTGTCTGTGACTGCCAAATTCTACTGATTGACGGTTTCAATCTTGTCCACCTACTCTGTGGTTGTGCCACTGTGTAACTTCATAGTTTTTCACTACTGTCATTTGCAGTCTTTTCATTGGGCCTGTCTGTGACTGCCAAATTCTACTGATTGACGGTTTCAATCTTGTCCACCTACTCTGTGGTTGTGCCACTGTGTAACTTCATAGTTCTTCACTACTATCATTTGCAGTCTTTTCATTGGGCCTGTCTGTGACTGCGAAATTCTACTTATTGACGTTTTCAATCTTGTCAACCTCCTCTGTCGTTGTGCGACTCTGTGGTCTCCTGATGCTACAGCTGCTGTCACTGCCTCCTCTACACTATTGTCGTACCACTCTGTGGTCTCTTGATGCTACAGCTGCTGCCACTGCCTCCTATGCACTGTTGTCGTGCCATTCTGTGGTCTCCTGATGCTGCTGTCACTGCCATCTTCACACTGTCTGGGGGTGGGGGGGCTCTGCTAGTTTAAGCGCGTAATAGAACATGTTCTGTAAGAAATCTATGTGGAAATAGGGAATTGGTGTAAAAAGAGTGCGCTCTTTCACTCTATAGTAGGATCTTGGGCCTCTGCACTGTTCTTTATAGCTGGCACTAACATTGACCTGTAAGGCTGAGTTCAGACTTATTTGATGAGTTTTGGCCCCATAACTGCCCAAATACGTAAAGTGTGCAGCGATTCTAAGAGCGACGCCTGTTATCTGCGTGTTATACTGGCTCACAGTATGGTTTCACTACCACAGCAGACTCCCAATGTGTGTTACTACAAGGCACAGTGTTCTACACCACTATACAGGCTCTCTGCAGCCCGGAAGTAGCCGTTTTTTAACGTGATTCGCCACTATTCAATTCAGCGATGCAGACTTTTCCCTGGTAGTTACTCTATACGCTGTTGCGTACAAATTCAATTCAGCGATGCAGACTCCTCCCTGGTAGTTCCGCCCCTTTCTCCAGCGTGGGAGGATGACGAGGCAACTCAGGAAATTAAGTTGCGCATTCGTGCGCCTCATCCCTTTTTCCCCCTTTTCAGGTTATTTGGGGAGACCCTTGAAAGAGGGTTTTTTAAGGAACCTTTGCTGCTTTTTTTTTACCCATTTGGATTACAATTTTACCTATGTGGATTACAAATTGCGACTGAGTTTGAGACTCTGCTCCAGTTCTATGACAAGCATCAGAAGAAAAGAGACTTAAATGTGTCCGTGAGCATACTAGGTAGGTGATATTTAAAATTTTTATATTATACCTATAATAATGTATTTGCACTTTACTATATATATGTCTCGAATATTCGCTCTGCCTCTGAGGAGTGCACGCCGCGGCCTCTCCTCGTATGTGCCTGCGTATTACGTAATCGCTTAGACAATAGTACGCAGAGATTCGTAAGCTATTTGTACGCTCATGCGTACGTCTTCTAAGAAGTTGCATACATTTTGTAAATGAACGTTCGCTATTAGTGAGCAAATGTTCGCTAATAGCACATAATAATGTATATTTTGTACGCAAATACAACGAATCTATTCGTCAAATATACGAATTTTAGGAAATGTTCGGCAAATAATTTTTTGAATGATTCACTCATCTCTACTATATATATTTCCACTTTTCTATATTTACACTTTTCTCTAATATTTGATTATTGCTCCTGTTTTGTGTTTCCTCGCCAGCAGGGGTGCACCTTTAACGAGGCGAAGTAAGGCGGCTGCCTCAGGCGGCTCCATCTAGGGGAAAGGTGGGGGCGGCAAATATGTAGAAGTACTTCAGGCTGACAGCGCAGCATTATATGCACTGTAACAGCCTATTGAAAGCAGCCTGTGGCTGCATTTTACATATAACAACATGACATCCAGGCTTCACAGCAGCGGCAGTAGCATTCAGTACTAGTGTGCAGCATGCCTGCGCTGCCGCTCTGTCACTCACTGATGCAATCATGTTGCCTGCCTAGTATGTCCGCTGCTCTGAGGAGCTGGGCGGGTGGCACCTGTCCTGAACTGCCTATTCAGTTCCCTGTCTGTGGCTGTGCTGTCCTTGCCTCCACGCTCCACAAGAGGCAAGGTAGGCTTCCTAGTTCCTGCTCTCTTCCCTCCTCCACAGCGCTGACTCTATCAGCAGTTTTGTGCAGGAGGAGGGTAGACAGCAGGAACTAGCTGGTTGATCTTTATATGGACTCCTCTTCTAACAAGTGGGGCTAGAACAGAGCCCAACCCCCACTCACTCGATCCTCTTCAGCCTGTTCTTCTGCTGACAGCAGAGACCCCACCCACCAGTCTCCTCATGCGCAGTGTGGATGTGGAACTGTGAAATAGCTGCCGGCTGTAAGTAGTAACTGCCCCCAACCGTTTCCACATCCCCCATGGCCCAGTGCTTTCAACATAGCCAAAGAGGCTTACACAAGATTAGGTTTTGATAAGACCCCCCCCCCATGTGACCTCAATCCTGTTCACACAGAGCCTGCAGCTGCCCCTCTCCCCTGGTTCTGCATCTCTCTGCTAGTAGTCGGACAGAAGGGGAGGGGAGAGTGTACAGACAGTGAGGAGAATGTAATAACCCTGTCCTGTGAACCCCCTTCCCATGGCTGCTATAGCTGATTACCAGGGATGTCTGGAGACAGATGTCCAACCATCTGCAGGAATGGTAAGTGTAATGTGTGTGTACACGTGTGTGTTATGTGTGTCACGTGTGTGAATGTATGTGCATATATCTATAACAGCCGTGTTGTGTGTATGTGTAATATGTATAGCAAAATTTATAATTTTTGTTGAGCGAATGGGCGTTTTAGGTTTGGCGTCCAAGGTTCGGGTTATCGGGACCCGAACCATAACGGAATTCTATGACATCATGTACCATGGAAGCCAATAAGAGGCATCCTGTACTGCATTCTGTCATAATAGAAGTCTATGCTGGCCATATTGCACTATGCCTTCATAGAATTCCGTTATGGTCCGTGGTAGCGGAATCCATAGCGGGATTCTCTGATAACTTAAAACACAATTCTCTCAACACTATTTATAATATACTAGCAGAAAGACCCGGCTTAGCCTGGGTATATTTCATCTATTTATTTAATGTTTCTGTGTGTCATTGCAGAGAGAAAGTCAATGCAGCTGACAGAAATTGATTTTTACCTTCATTTTTTTAATCCCTATTGGCTGCGGAGTGGGAGGGGGTGTGGTTTAATGGGACAAGGGGGGGGGTTAAGTCTTTCATTTCAGGGTGGCCTGAATTATAGGTTAATGCCATGGTAATTTGAGGAAACACAATGGGTAGCAGTGGAAGAAAACATTGCTTTGCGCGGGTATATTTAATCTATTTTATTTAATGTTTCTGTGTGTCGTTGCAGAGAGAAAGTCATCCTCCCTCCCATCCCTGCAGCTGACAGATGTTGATTTTTACCTTCAATTGTTCAATCTCCATTGGCTGCGGAGTGGGAGGGGTCATGGCCTGACTGAGTCGGGGGCGTGACTTTGCAAGACCTGGGGCGGGGTTTTAAGTCCTTCTTTTGATGGTAGCCAGAATTACAGGTCGATGCCATGGTAATTTATGAGGACACGCCATGGGAAACAGTGGAAGAAAACATTGCTTTGCACGGGTATATTTAATCTATTTCATTTAATGTTTCTGTATGTTGTTGCAGAAAGAAATCCAACTTCCCTCCACCCCTGCAGCTGACAGAAGTTGATTTTTACCTTCATTTTTTCAATCCCCGTTGGCTGTGGAGTGGGAGGGGGCGTGGCCTGACAGAGTCGGAGCGTGGTTTCGCGAGATCTGGGGCGGGGGTCAGAGTGGCATGAATTACAGGTCGATGACATGGTAATTTATGGGGACCCGCAATGGGTAGCAGTGGAAAAAAACATCTTTTATTAGTACTGAATGGTCGTAGTCTAAAATTAGTCAATTTCATCTACGATTTTTGTGTGTCGTTGCAGAGAGAAATTCACCCTCCCACCCCTGCAGCTGATTTTTTTTCAATCCCGGTTGCCTGCGGAGTGGGAGGGGGCGTGGCCTGGCAGAGTTGGGGGTGTGGATTATCAAGATGCTTCGAACGGTTGTAGTCTGAAATTAGTCTATTTCATCTAAAATTTTGTGCGTCATTGCAGAGAGAAATTCACCCTCCCACCCCTGCAGCTGACAGAAGTTTATTTTTCCCTTCATTCTTTCAATCCCTGTTGGCTGCGGAGTGGGAGGGGGCGTGGCCCTACAGAGTTGGGGGTGTGGCTTAGCAAAGCGCTTCGCATAGGTGATTTAATCTATTTCATGTAATGTTTCTGTGTGTCGTTGCAGAATGGCTGCAGAGTGGGAGGGGTCGTGGTCTGACAGAGTTGGGGGCGTGACTTAGCAAGACGATTCGAACAGTTGTAGTCTATAATTAGTCTATTTTATCTAAAATTTTTGTGTGTCGTTGCAGAGAGAAATTCACCCTCCCACCCCTGCAGCAAACAGAAGTTTATTTTTACCTTTATTTTTTCAATCCCCGTTGGCTGCGGAGTGGGAGGGGGCGTAACCTGACAGAGTCGGGGGCGTGGATTAGCAAGACGCTTCACATGGGTGTATTTAATCTATTTCATTTAATGTTTCTGTGTGTCGTTGCAGAGAGAAAGTCAACCTCCCACCCATCCCTGCAGCTGACAGAAGTTGATTTTTACCTTTATTTTTTCAATCCCTGTTGGCTGCGGAGTGGGAGGGGGCGTGGCCTTACAGAGACAGGGGGTGGCTTAGCAAAGCGCTTCGCATAGGTGCATTTAATCTATTTCATTTAATGTTTCTGTGTGTCGTTGCAGAATGGCTGCGGAGTGAGAGGGGGCGTGGCCTGACAGAGACGGGGCGTGGCTTAGCAAAAGGCTTCGAACGGTTGTAGTCTATAATTAGTCTATTTCATCTAAAATTTTTGTGTGTCGTTGCAGAGAGAAATTCACCCTCCCACCCCTGCAGCAAACAGAAGTTTATTTTTACCTTCATTTTTTCAATTCCCATTGGCTGCGGAGTGGGAGGGGGCGTGACCTGACAGAGTCGGGGGCGTGGATTAGCAAGATGCTTCACATGGGTGTATTTAATCTATTTTATTTAATGTTTGTGTGTGTTGTTGGAGAAAGAAAGTCAACCTCCCACCCATCCCTGCAGCTGACAGAAGTTGATTTGTACCTTTATTTTTTCAATATCTGTTGGCTGCGGAGTGAAAGGGGGTGTGGCCTGACAGAGTTGGGGGTGTGGCTTAGTGAGACCTGGGGCGGGGGTTTTAAGTACTTCTTTTAGGGTGGCCTGAATTAAAGGTCAATACCATGCTTATTTATGAGCCCACGCAATAGGCAGCAGTGGAGGAAAACATCTTTTATTACTACTGAACTGTAGTTATAGAAAAAAACATAAGTTATATTTATGGTAACCGGAATACCTTTAACAGTGTCAGTGAATAGAAATGGATGAGATCCTCAGCTGCTGATAATTACCTGGTTGTTATGGAAACCTGCCCTCCCTGTGTGTGCCTTTGCAGAGAATGGCAGTTGGAGTTTAAAACTAAAGTTCCCAGTTGTAATGTTGGCTAATGGAGATCATATTTTGGGAATATCTCAGGAACGGTATTTCCTAGAGAGATTAGACCTGGTCTAAAACCTTCCCGGACACCTGATGTACCTGTGTGCCGAATTTGGTGAAAATCGGACCAGTAGTTTGGTCGCGCATAGAGAACAGACAGACAGACAGAAACTCATTTTTATATTATTAAGAGATACTGTATATAGTGTGTGTATGTATTGTATATAATGTCAAGCTTACTTTTGAACATCTTGCGTGGCCCTGACCGTCTTGCACCTGCGCAGCTGCACTGAGTAGCTGTGCAAACGATGAGGCTCTACTTAAAGGGGTTTTCTGGGATTGTACTACTGATGAGCTGTCCTCAGGATAGGTCATCAGTATCTGATGGGTGGGGGTCCAACACCCGGGACCCCCGCCAATCAGCTGTTTGAGAAGGCACCAGTGCTCCCGTGAGTGCCGCGGCCTTCTCTTAGCTTTTCCTAGGCCAGTGACGTCACGTTCAACATATCCAAGAAACGTGGCAAGAGATAACAATTTTCTTTAACCCCTTCGCGCCCAGCGCCGTACATGTACGGCGCTGGGGCGATGCGGACACATGGCGCCCGCTCGCAAGTGCGGCGGGCGTCATGGCCGGCAAGTCTCTGCTGTTTCTAACAGCAGAGACTTGCTACTACTTACCGCCATTGGCGGCGTCTTCCTGGGAGTTTAGATGCCGTGATCACACGTGATCACGGCATCTAGTTGCGTCTCAACCAATGGCCAATCGGGGTGTCTGTACACCATATGAAAACTGTAATCCTCGCTGGTGAGGATTACAGTTTTCAAAGTGCAATTCTTATTCTGGCCACTAGATGGCAGGCCAGGATAAGAAATGAGCAATTCTTGGATTTCTGAGTCTATAAAATCCTTGATTGCTCATAAAGAAAAAAAAAAAGCCACAATATATAAGCCCATATTTGAGCTTTCAAATAGTAAAAAAAAATTAAAAAAAAATGTTAAAAAATATATAAAAAATAAAAAAGATATAAAAGTTCAAATCACCCCCCTTTCCATATAATTAAAAAATAAATACCTAAATAACAATAAATATAGACATCATGGGTATTACCATGACCGAAAACGCCCGTACTTTTAAAATATAAAAAAAAAATTCCAATACGGCGAATTGTGTGGCGGAAAAAAGCGTCCAAATGGCGATTTGCCGTTTTTTTCGCTTTTTTTTCTAAAGAAAATTAAATAAAAAGTGATCAAAAAGTCATACACACCCCAGAATGGTATCAATAAAAACTTCAGATCGTCCCACAAAAAATGAGCCCCCATACAGCTCTGTACACATAAATACCAAAAAGTTATAGGGGTCAAGATTTGACAAGGAAAAAAAAAAAAAGGGCAACTTTCTAATTATTTTATCACTATGAAAACGCAGGAAAAACTATACATATTAGGTATTGACGGATTCGTACTGACCAGTAGAATGAAAGTAATGGATCAGTTTTAATGCACATCGAACGCTGTAAATAAGAAACCCGTAGAACTGTAGCGGAATAGCGTTTTCTTTGCAATTTCACCCGGTTTGGAATTTTTTTCCCGCTTCCCACTACACCATATGCAATATTAAATGGTGGCGTTGGAAAGTACAACTTGTCCCGCAAAAAAGAAGCCCTCATACAGCTATGTGAACAGAAAAATAAAAGAGTTATGGCTGTTTGAAGGCAGGGAGCGCAAAACGAAAATGCATAACCGAAAAAACTTCCGGGCGCGAAAGGGTTAAAAACATGATCTTGTCAGACCCTGTCGTATCACATATGTGTGTTTGTGCGGCTACTGATTGTGAGCTACAGCTCAGCCCCGTTCAAGAGAATGAGGCTGAGCACGATACCAAGCACAGCCGCTGTACAATGTACGGCAATGTGCTTCGTGAGTGGGGAGAAGGTACTGGCGCTCACAGGAGCGCCGGTACCTTCTCAAACAGCTGATCGGCGGGGGTCCCGGGTGTCAGACCCCCACCTATCCTGAGAATAGGTCATCAGTAGTTAACTCCCAGAAAACCCTTTTAAGGAACAGCAACCGTTCATCTCTTGCACTGGTATATATTTATGTGTGTGGTATATATAGTGGGCTACTTGGCTTTCATACTATTCTTTTATGGGGGGGGCGCCATTTAAATTTTGGGCAGCAGAAGGGCAATGGGCAATGAGCTCTATCATTGTGGCAAAGGGGTTAGGTTAAGAAATTGGCATGGGGGGTGCCATTTTAGTTTTCGCGTCAGGCAGCAGAAAGGCTAGGTGCACCCCTGCTCGCCAGTGATGCTGTGATTTTTTCCTGCATTGTTTTTAAAATTCTCTATCAATAAAGTTTGTTAATTTTCATTCTTTGAGTGCAGGCTGGCTTCTTTAATAGGTTGTGATGTTATTGTTTTTGGCCATAGGCACTTTTTTTTACTTTGCATATACAGTACAGACCAAAAGTTTGGACACACCTTCTCATTCAAAGAGTTTTCTGTATTTTCATGACTATGAAAATTGTAGATTCACACTGACGGCATCAAAACTATGAATTAAAACATGTGGAATTATATACTTAACAAAAAAGTGTGAAACAACTGAAAATATGTCTTATATTCTAGGTTCTTCAAAGTAGCCACGTTTTGCATTCTCTTGATGAGCTTCAAGAGTTAGTCACCTGAAATGGTATTCCAACAGTCTTGAAGGAGTTCCCAGAGATGCTTAGCACCTGTTGGCCCTTTTGCCTTCACTCTGCGGTCCAGCTCACCCCAAACCATCTCGATTTGGTTCAGGTCTGGTGACTGTGGAGGCCAGGTCATCTGGCGTAGCACCCCATTACTCTCCTTCTTGGTCAAATAGCCCTTACACAGCCTGGAGGCGTGTTTGGGATCATTGTCCTGTTGATAAATAAATGATGGTCCAACTAAACGCAAACTGGATGTAATAGCATGCCGCTGCAAGATGCTGTGGTAGCCATGCTGGTTCAGTATACCTTCAATTTTGAATAAATCCCCAACAGTGTCACCAGCAAAGCACCCCCACACCATCACACCTCCTCCTCCATGCTTCACGGTGGGAACCAGGCATGTAGAGTCCATCCGTTCACCTTTTCTGCGTCGCACAAAGACACGGTGGTTGGAACCAAAGATCCAGGGACGGACTGGGAACTTAAAGTGGCCCTGGAAATAATACTAAAAGTGGCCCCTTTTTGTAGTTGGGTCCAAACTGATGGAAGGCAGGGCCAGCAATACCAAATTGTGGCACATTATACCACCCCAAGAGAACCAAATATCACAGTCCGTCATAAAATACTGCCAGCAGCACAAAATACATCCCCAAAAACGTCCACTGGCCAGCCGTGAGGAGGGCTCAGACGGCCCCTGGGCATCGGCCCACCGGGAAATTTCCCTGTAAGGTCTATGGCCAATCCGTCCCTGCAAAGATCTCAAATTTGGACTCATCAGACCAAAGCACAGATTTCCACTGGTCTAATGTCCATTCCTTGTGTTCTTTAGCCAAAACAAGTCTCTTCTGCTTGTTGCCTGTCCTTAGCAGTGGTTTCCTAGCAGCTATTTTACCATGAAGGCCTGCTGCACACAGTCTCCTCTTAACAGTTGTTGTATAGATGTGTCTGCTGCTAGTACTCTGTGTGGCATTGACCTGGTCTCTAATCTGAGCTGCTGTTAACCTGCGATTTCTGAGGCTGGTGACTCGGATGAACTTATCCTCCGCAGCAGAGGTGACTCTTGGTCTTCCTTTCCTGGGGCGGTCCTCATGTGAGCCAGTTTCTTTGTAGCGCTTGATGGTTTTTGTGACTGCACTTGGGGACACTTTCAAAGTTTTCCCAATTTTTCGGACTGACTGACCTTCATTTCTTAAAGTAATGATGGCCACTCGTTTTTCTTTACTTAGCTGCCTTTTTCTTGCCATAATACAAATTCTAACAGTCTATTCAGTAGGAGTATCAGCTGTGTATCCACCTGACTTCTGCCCAACACAACTCATGGTCCCAACCCCATTTATAAGGCAAGAAATCCCACTTATTAAACCTGACAGGGCACACCTGTGAAGTGAAAACCATTTCAGGTGACTACCTCTTGAAGCTCATCAAGAGAATGCCAAGAATGTGCAAAGCAATAATAAAAGCAAAAGGTGGCTACTTTGAAGAACCTAGAATATAAGACATATTTTCAATTGTTTTACACTTTTTTGTTAAGTATATAATTCCACATGTGTTTATTCATAGTTTTGATGCCTTCAGTGTGAATCTACAATTTTCTCTAGTCATGAAAATACAGAAAACTCTTTGAATAAAAAGATGTGTCCAAACTTTTGGTCTGTACTGTATTATGGTCCCCATTTATATCTTGCACTAGGTGGTACGGATGGAACACAGTTTATATATACCGTAGGTGTGTTCCTGTACATTGGTTGTTTTCTTGTTGGTTATTTAGTAACTTATAACAGTGTCAGTGGAGAACCTTTAATGAAGGCTGATCAAGTGACTGCTACGGTGTTTGGGGGGAGGAGGACCCGGCACTGATCTCTTTCTTCTCTCTTTCAATTCCTAGATGAAAACATTGGATTTTCAAGCAGATGCCCCTAGGGGGGGCTCAGTGCCAAGACATTGTACTGTATAAACTCCTATGTACTAAGCTCCCCCTAGTGGAAGATGCAGGAAGCCAACTTTTTAATATGTGAAGTGAAACTGGAGATTGTATCAATGTTTTAATGCCAGTTGTTTGGTGTTCAGGTGATGCACCTGTTAAATTTTACCAACACAGAAGTTGGATAAAGTAGGTGAGGCTGAGGGCTACTTTTTTTGATAACATTTGTTTTTTATTAACATTTTTTCTGCTATTAAGAATTTAATGTAAAATGTTTGTCAGAAATCTGGGCCGTTTTGCTTTGCATCTCACAATGCCTGGGAGTGTTTGAAGTTCAAGTACTGGAACATTTGTAGCACAGGGGTGCCCATAGTAGGTTTGGCTATGGGGCCCTATGAGATCCATGTACGCCCCTGAACAGTGTGGTTCTATATCTATAGTGTAGTGTAAATTTGCTGCCTGCCATGAAGAAGGGGAGATGTTAAGTTCCCAACAGAGACCTGTACATTTTTTTTAAATAAAGGTTATGGCAGAAAAATATAAATTTTGATGATGCAGAAAAATGTAACTTTTACTTTCTAGTTTTTCTTTTATGGTGGAAGAAAAGCTGAAAAGTAAAAGAAACATTAGCTTATAAAATAATTTCCCTAGCAAATGTCTATGTGCTAGAAGAGGGTTCCTTTCCCAACCCTTATTGAATGGAAGGGCCAAACAGCTTCAGTAGTATTCATTGCGTGGAAGTGAATACTAGTGAGGCTGATTATCTGACTGACCTGAAGTCGTTGGGTCCGGGACCCCAGAACTGCCCTGATGGTAGCCCTGACACAATCAGTAGTCGCACAAATACACATATGTGATACGACAGGGTCTGACAAGATCATGTTTTTAAAGAAAATTGTTATCTCTTGCCACGTTTCTTGGATATTTTGAGCCAATGCTAGGTTTTATCTAGCTTCACTGACACAAAGGACCTGCTAGAGCTCCACCATAATACTCTCTTCATAGCTCTCCTGATTGATATCTCTGTGATGGTTCAAGTTCCTGTTTTATCCCTGCACTGATCATAGAGAGTGTGTTGAATGGACAGAGGACTGTGCAGCTGTAACTATACAGATGCATAGTTCTCTCTATGATCAGGCAGATGATATAAACACTCATGACAAATCACTAAAGGGAAATCTCAGTGATTTTGTGCAAAGGAAGATTTTCTCTGAATGTTAATAGCTTCTCAGCTTAGACGGATCAGTGATACAAATAATATATTCATTTTTATATTCTGGATACCTTACTGTAACACTGAACTGCAGCAGCCAGGCTTCAGGGCCCTTTAATACAGATGTTTTAATTCACATCAACATCTATAATTAAGAATGGCTGGATTTAGTGTAAAGGGACAATTTATGACCTTCAGCTTTAAAATAAAGTGTGTTATTACAGCAGCTTTGAGTGGAAAAGCCAGCATTTGACCTTTGTGTTGTTTTCGATGAATGCCTTTGGGAAATGTCAAATAACTAGAACCTCATTAATAAGAATTTGCTTGGTATTGATCTGTTACTGCGTTCAGTCAGCAAATATTTTGTGCTATGTTTCTGCACACTTCACCTAGCGAACTGCTCGATATCCTGGAGCACAGGAGTGGCAGCTTTCCATGCCTAGGAGATTGTTTTGACACCAGACAACATTGTATCATTACAGCAATGGCATACTGTGCCAATAGATTATTATTATTATTCAGAGGGTATTCCCTCTCTAAGGAATAAAATGCTGCAACGTTCCAATGCATGAAAAAAATACTTTCTATACTGAATTGAAGCTGTACATTTACATTTTCTTTTTAAATATGTACATTTAGTGCTCGCAACAATGCCATATGCTAGAACCAAGCATGGCGACACATGGATTGGATACAAGTCCATATTATGGATCCATGAGTACTCCGTGTGCCACTTCACGAACTACATGGTTCCTGTGTGAGGCACTATACTGTCCCTAAAAATCAATGCTGCTTGTCACAATCTTTTTTTCTGGTAGATGCCAAGTAAAACCAAAATCCAACTATGTGAGAACATGGTCTGGCCAGGAAGGTAAGCAGATGCACTTCGCTGAATCTTGTTTATTCTCCAGGTACCCGCATACCATACCTTTACCACAAACTGCTACAAAATATTGCTCTGCAGCATTGTATTCTGAAGATCAATTACCTAGCCCCAACCCAATGCAAAAGGACCTTAAGGCCGGGGCTACACGGCAATATGTAGGGTGCTATTACACTGCACCATAAACAATTTGGCTGACCTACAGAATGGGCTCTGTAAAAATAACATGCACTCAAAGCGCTAAAAAAAAAAGTTGTGGGCTATAACCTTGTGGACTGAATCCTGGTAACAGGAAAATATGCTTTATCTCCTCCGTATATCACCACTCTTTATAATAGTGTGAGCATACAAAACGCAAACTCACCTAATTCTTCCAGGCACCCTACTGTGCCCATTCTGATTAAAATATTGCACTTTAATGAGTTGGATGCAGATACAGAACTCAATTCCATGTTTGTAAAAGATGATCAAGAGTGCTACACAATCCATGCTATATGGTACACTTGACAAGTCTTCAAATGACAGCATTTGGATAATCTTAAGAAGCCATGGTTTAGTGGAAACTTAATGAATTCAAAAAATCAGGACTAAAACTTAACCTTTATTACTAAATAATTAATATACAAACAAAAGGAAATAAATTAAAATTATCAGCTGAAAAATACCCAAGTACTGCCTGAATATTTCTTATAATTGGGAAAATACCAGCTTATCGCTATTGTATATGGCAGTATAGTCTGGACCGTGGTGGTAGGGGTTAATAGCTATATAGCTAGAATGACCATTTGTCACTTGTAGGAAAATATGTATTTTAACACTATTAAGTGCAATGGCTCAGTCAGGCAGTTTGCAAAATTTAGGGGGAAGGAGGAGGAATGGGAATTAATATTCCAATGATTAAATGTAAACACATATATATTTATGTAGAGGCTATGAGGGAGGCAATTGGTTGATAACGTCCCCTGTCAACTGCCTGTGGTCAAATCCAGACCAAAAAATTCAAGCCTCCACTGCTACCAGGTCTGTACTAAGTACAGTGTATTCCCTATCACTCCCCCAGTTTGTTAACCCCTAATATTGCCAGTGAAGCGCACCCCTCTGGCCCGTATTATATGTTTGAATGATTGCCACAGTCAGCGATCCTCAGCATATGACTCCAGCTGAGCGATCGCAGCACAGCACCCGGCTCTGAGCCAAACCGGGTATCAGAGTCTGGGATGCGTGCCTGTTGTATGTATATGTGTGGTATTAAATACCCAGTTAAGCGATCCTCAGCTGTAATCACAGCCGAGCGATCGCGTACACGGCACTCAACTTCACCCGCTGGGTGTGAGGATCGGGGACGCGTGCCTGCTAACCTAGCTCAACTACTGTGCGCTAGACTTAGCGCAACAGCAGGAGCCGGTGCACGCCGCCCTCGATATGCTGGAGGTTCAGCCGGAAGGGTACGGCGCCGCACCCCACTCAATACCCGCCTTTGGCTGGATCAAGGATGCGCGCCGACCGAGCTGGCTGCGTGACTGAGTGCTTAATGCAGCGCCTACAAAGGTATCCTAGCACCACTAGAGCAAAGCTGATGGGTAATCAGCTGGCTAAAATCAATAGGCACGACACCTTCCCGACATGTTTCGCTGCTGATGCAGCTTCGTCAGGGGCTAAGGTGCTGATGCAGCTTCGTCAGGGGCTAAGGTGTATATGACGCGCGGCGACATCCACCAATCTATTTAAGGGAAAATAAATCCCTCCCTTTGTCAATCAAGCCAGTCACAGGCTGATAAAATGATTGACAGATCTCTTGGCCGACCAGATCAATGCTCATGTTCTAGATATGGATTAAATGGATACTTTCTATCCTTGTTCTCCATTTATATAAGGCCAATTTTTAATTGCCAAATACAGATGCCTGTTATTAGAGGTAGCAGGTAGAGATGATCTTGCTATCAAACTGTATGAGTTGTATCTAAACAACATTGGCTGAATGAATCCTACATGTACCCATTATTAATTTTTAACAGTAAAAACTGCCAGTGTGGGATACAGATTCATCAATTATATTTGCTTAATATTAGGCATAAAGAATAGAACCAATTGATTCAAGGATATATGAGTTGCATCCAAAATGCATTGACTCTATATAACCATAGGATTGTGCTTACAACCGATATAAATACACCTTTGTCAGTTTATATATTAACTATAACAAGAAGTCTGACAAGTAATAGACTCCAAAAGGTGAAAAAAGTCGACCATTAGATGTTACTTGTTTCAAGATCAGTGGATGTCCTTCTTTTTATTTGCTCGTACCTTATTTATTAATATCACATATTTTACCATTAATTTTTCTACTGGGATGGTTATATAACAGCTGTATACGAAAACCCTTCGTTATGGCCATTAGGGGTCATAGATTTAAGCCGGTGAATCCACCTGGCTTCTTCTTGTAACAGCCTGTTGTCAAGGTTACCACCTCTAGGGCCCAGCTTGACCCTCGAGATACCCCAAAATTTCAAATTGTCAAAATTCCCATTATGGACATATGTAATGTGCCTATATAAAGTAGTGTCCTTTTTTGTCCTAATGGCACTGATATGGCCCGATATCCTGCGTCGCAGTTCCTGTGTGGTTTTACCCACATATAACTTGGGGCATGTACAAGAAGCAATATAAACAATACCTTGACTTTGGCAATTAAAGAAATCTTTAATGACGTATTCTTTCTTGTCAACTGGGTTTATAAACTTTTTAATTTTAGGTAAAAATTTACAAAACGTACATTTCCCACATGGATAAGATCCTGTCACCTTACTCTGCAGCCATGTCTCCTTCTTGGTCTTAATATTAGGTGACAGAAAGCTGTGAACCAGTTCATCTCTCAAATTCCGACCTCTCCTGTATGTAACCGTCGGATAGTCACCCAAGACCTCTCTCAGGTCCGTATCTGAGGTAAGTATATGCCAATGGCGTCTGAGGATGTTCTTAATTTCCTGATGTTGAAAATCAAACGTCCCAATACATCTCACAATTTTCTTCTCTTGATTTCTATAGGGTTCAATGGAACCTCCTATTCCTATCTCAATCATCTCCTCCCCACGCATCTCCGGACTCATCTGGTAAGTATTTCCATAAACCCGTTTGGGTCTCCTCACATTATTCAGTAGGGTATCCCTGTTTGTATTTTTAGCTCTATTATATGCTGACATCAAAACTTTTCTGGGGTATCCCCTCTGTATAAACCTCTTATATAGTTCATCACATTCCTTTTTGAATGCTATTTCCGTGGTACAGTTTCTGCGGGCCCTCAAATACTGACCCACTGGGATACCTTTTTTCAAAGGTACCGGATGCCAGCTGTTCCAAACGAGGAAACTATTAGTGGAAGTTGGTTTACGGTAAATTTCAGTCATTAAGCCCCCTTCAGTGTCCTTAGTAATTCGAAGATCCAAAAAACAGATACTTTCGCTTTGAATTTCATGAGTGAAGTGCATCCCTATAGTGTTGTTGTTGAGTTTGTGAACAAAGTGATTGAAGGTAGGTATACCTCCATCCCAAAAAATCAGGATGTCATCGATATACCTACCCCAATAAATGATATGTTTGGTGAAATCATCAAGATCGTCTGTGAAAACTGTGGAATCCTCCCACCACCCTAAAAATAAATTAGCGTAAGTCGGCGCACATGGCGTTCCCATGGCGGTCCCATTAATTTGGTGATAAAAAGTGTTTTGAAATAAAAAATAATTGTGAGTAAGTACAAACTTAAGTAACTGTAAAACAAAACCATTATGTGCCCTAAATGAAGTGCTACGCGTACTCAAATAATACTCTACAGCCCTGAGGCCTAGGTCGTGTTGAATGTTACTATACAATGCCTCTACATCCAGAGAGGCAATGTAAGTACATGATGTTAAATTAGTATCTTTGATTTTCATTATTAAATCCCCCGTATCTTTGATGTAGGACGGCAATCCAGTGACGAATTGTCTTAAGACCACATCCACATACTCGCTAGCTGGTTGTGTGAGAGCGTCATTGCCTGAGACTATTGGACGCCCCGGGCAAGGATTACGCATTTTATGCACTTTAGGAAGCGCGTAAAACGTAGCGGTCGTCGGGGTCTTATTGTACAAAAAGGAATGTTCATCTTTGGAAATTAGACGTTTGTCTTTTGCTGAATCCAGAATTATTTTCAGTTCCTTAAGGAAAAATTCAATTGGATTCCCTGGTAGAGATCTATATGTTTTCTCGTCTTTCAAGAGATTCATTACCATCATAACATAATCTTCCCTATTCTGTATCACAATATTACCCCCTTTGTCGCTTGGTTTTATAACGATATCATGATTTTCTTTCAGTTCTTGTAGTGCCACTTGTTCTTCAACAAGAGATTCCCCATTGTCTGTGATCCACGAAACGTAAGTTTTTCAATGTCTTCGCATACTATTTTAACAAAAGTCTCAACATGTTTAAATTGTGAAAATGGGGGGGTCCACTTAGATCTAGGTTTAAGATTGGTGAAAGGGGGTTCAATTTCAGAGCTCATACCTTCACTCTCATCCTGGAGACTCATCAATATCTCAAAAGTTCTTTTTTCCTTCTCGATTAACTTATTAATATTTTGTAAAGCAGTCTTATGTTGTTTATGTAAGGCCAGTTTCCTGGCAAATAAATTAATGTCTTTAATCCAGGTAAATTTGTCCATTTTTGGTGTAGGAGTGAAAGTGAAACCTTTCCTTAATAAGGATAAATGCTTGTCATCCAAATTGACATGTGACAGATTTATAATTTGTGTTGGTATAGTAGTCTCATTTGAGTGATCTGTTTGGACTACAGTCTCATCTGTTTCAAGGGTTATTTCGTACTGTACCCCCATTTCTCCCGATCTCGCAACTGAATTCCCGGTGGGCCTAAAAAAAGAGGAGCAATTGTTGGACTACTGCTTGTTGATACTGGCATAGTTGGAATGCCACTGTTGCCCATACTTGTGGTCATAGTTTGGGAAGACATTTCTGAATTGCTGGGAGTAACATTTGATTGTTGGGGACGTATTCCCTGTTGTTGTGTCAGGTAAGAAGAAAAATTGGTAGAAATAGATGGTAATGTAGAGGTAGAGATCGGGACGACGGTACTTATAGTTACACATTGTCTTGAGTCAATAGCACTTCTCGGTGCGTTTGGTCTCTTAGAATTCTGATGTTTACGTATTTTCCCTTTTCTCTTAGTACCACCTCTATAGATATCGCCTGTGGTGGATGTGTCAGTGCCTGACGTATCAGTTTCAGAGAGATCTGTGTAATTTTTTCTTCTGGTAGGGTAGGAAGGTCTGGACTTCCACGTATAGACTTGATTCAACTCAAAGTCCTGCCTGTCTCGCACGTACTTCCGATGTTTGCGCTCTTTTATTTCTTCTCTCAAAGTATCAAGAGCTTTCTGTAATTTCAATTCCTGATTTTTAAACTCCGTATGTTGATTAAAGTTTAGTATCTCTTTTACTTCTTTGTCAAGTTGCTCCGACAATTTGTTAAAATATTGTTTTTCGTAATCTACCATGTATTGCATTAACCGAAGAGAATTTTCGGTCAATATATTGTCCCAACCTCTAACAAAGTCAATGTCCTCAGTGTGTATATTGGGTCGAAGTAGGTTCCTCAGTCCTCGATATACTATCTTCTGACTCAAATAGGTTTCCAGACTAGCGATTTCCCACCAGGACCTGTAATATTGCTTATAAGTTTTATAAGCAATATTATAAACAGGGATACCCTACTGAATAATGTGAGGAGACCCAAACGGGTTTATGGAAATACTTACCAGATGAGTCCGGAGATGCGTGGGGAGGAGATGATTGAGATAGGAATAGGAGGTTCCATTGAACCCTATAGAAATCAAGAGAAGAAAATTGTGAGATGTATTGGGACGTTTGATTTTCAACATCAGGAAATTAAGAACATCCTCAGACGCCATTGGCATATACTTACCTCAGATACGGACCTGAGAGAGGTCTTGGGTGACTATCCGACTGTTACATACAGGAGAGGTCGGAATTTGAGAGATGAACTGGTTCACAGCTTTCTGTCACCTAATATTAAGACCAAGAAGGAGACATGGCTGCAGAGTAAGGTGACAGGATCTTATCCATGTGGGAAATGTACGTTTTGTAAATTTTTACCTAAAATTAAAAAGTTTATAAACCCAGTTGACAAGAAAGAATACGTCATTAAAGATTTCTTTAATTGCCAAAGTCAAGGTATTGTTTATATTGCTTCTTGTACATGCCCCAAGTTATATGTGGGTAAAACCACACAGGAACTGCGACGCAGGATATCGGGCCATATCAGTGCCATTAGGACAAAAAAAGGACACTACTTTATATAGGCACATTACATATGTCCATAATGGGAATTTTGACAATTTGAAATTTTGGGGTATCTCGAGGGTCAAGCTGGGCCCTAGAGGTGGTAACCTTGACAACAGGCTGTTACAAGAAGAAGCCAGGTGGATTCACCGGCTTAAATCTATGACCCCTAGAGTCTAGCGCACAGTAGTTGAGCTAGGTTAGCAGGCACGCGTCCCCGATCCTCACACCCGGCGGGTGAAGTCGAGTGCCGTGTACGCGATCGCTCGGCTGTGATTACAGCTGAGGATCGCTTAACTGGGTATTTAATACCACACATATACGTACAACAGGCACGCATCCCGGACTCTGATACCTGGTTTGGCTCAGAGCCGGGTGCTGTGCTGCGATCGCTCAGCTGGAGTCATATGCTGAGGATCGCTGACTGTGGCAATCATTCAAACATATAATACGGGCCAGAGGGGTGCGCTTCACTGGCAATATTAGGGGTTAACAAACTGGGGGAGTGATAGGGAATACACTGTACTTAGTACAGACCTGGTAGCAGTGGAGGCTTGAATTTTTTGGTCTGGATTTGACCACAGGCAGTTGACAGGGGACATTATCAACCAATTGCCTCCCTCATAGCCTCTACATAAATATATATGTGTTTACATTTAATCATTGGAATATTAATTCCCATTCCTCCTCCTTCCCCCTAAATTTTGCAAACTGCCTGACTGAGCCATTGCACTTAATAGTGTTAAAATACATATTTTCCTACAAGTGACAAATGGTCATTCTAGCTATATAGCTATTAACCCCTACCACCACGGTCCAGACTATACTGCCATATACAATAGCGATAAGCTGGTATTTTCCCAATTATAAGAAATATTCAGGCAGTACTTGGGTATTTTTCAGCTGATAATTTTAATTTATTTCTTTTTGTTTGTATATTAATTATTTAGTAATAAAGGTTAAGTTTTAGTCCTGATTTTCCAGGACATAATAGGGGGATCCCTAAAAGGGTTTGTCATAGTCTGTTGACTATTTGTTGAACTTGTGTAGGATGGTTTTGTGGTACATGTGG
Organism: Rhinella marina; assembly: GCA_900303285.1. Lineage (NCBI taxonomy): Eukaryota > Metazoa > Chordata > Amphibia > Anura > Bufonidae > Rhinella > Rhinella marina. The sequence goes on from ONZH01023307.1 coordinate 23,422, forward strand.
TCCGCTGCAGGCATCCTCCATTGTATGCATTTTTGCTGGGGATTGCTGTTAGCAACGGATCACATGTGCAGGAATTGCTCCCCCGGTTTGATATGCGCAACAGCATATAGGGTCTAAGCAATTTTCTGCCATTCTAGACCATGTTTTTTTCTGTGATTGTATTAAGACATTACTACTACTTCAATGACTGCACCCATGCAAGGGGCAGTATTGTAGTAATGTATAAAGTGATTCAATTTACAGTATCTGTATCCACTAAGTTGAAGAATCAGAGGGTAGACCTGTATGTCCTCTGTGTACCATATGCAAGTACATAAAATAAATCCTAATAGTTTGGATATTCCTACACCGTATTCAGGGGAAGTTTTAAAATTTCCTTTTAGATCTGTGTCTCCTGGGGTCCCTGCCCTTATGCATGATTATACATGATTAGAACAGCTATTTAGACCCATATTGTGGTGAATTTCATTTTGGCACAGTTTCTGTCAGCATCCACTGCCTAGTATTGGCAGAATTAGTGCTTAAAAATATGTGGTTTATGAGATATACATGTAGCGATCCTGTCAGCAATCTGATAGATCCCACTGCCAAACCTACCTACCAGTCCAAAAAAAATCCAGCTTACAACAAAGTCTGAACAAAACAGCTCCAGCAAATTACACTGAACAAATACAGCTTTATGGATTCTTCTTATTTCACCTAGCTGAGGACTATGGGTGAAATACAGTATATACCTGTTCCAGCACTTTACAAGACACCTTGTTACACTACTTATCTAGAGTGTTTGGAATATCAAAGAGTATGTCAGACCACCCACCTATATGAGCATAACTGAACATGGAAAATCCCTAATATCAGATGCATATGGCACCACAACCCATTATGGCCCAAACTTGCAGGCAACTTGTTGTATGCAAGAATCTTTGAACATAATAAGGTGTCAGGAGTGCTCTGTATTTTTGACAAAGTAAAAGCATATTCTAGGGGATTGGTCTTTCAAGATATACTGTAAATTGGCACAACACAAAAAGTTGGGATTTCATGGAGACAGGGGTGTAGCTATAGGGGTACAGAGGTAGCAGTCGCTACCGGGCCCAAGAGCCTGAGGATACACGAAAACCCTTGTGCCACATAAGACATATATTATAGAAAGTGCATGCTGGTCAAATTACACCTCTGGCTGGAGGGAATGGGTTAGGTCAAGAATTTGGCATATGGGGTGCCATTTCTATTTTTGCCTCAGGCAGCACGAAGGTTACATGCTTCCATGCCCCTGGACATAAAGCACTGAGGGAAGGGGGGCCCAAACTTTTGCACCAGGGTCAATGAGCCTTTAGCTACACCCCTGCATGGAGGTACTACAAAATAAAGTTTGGGAAATACAATCTAAAGTTTGAGAAATTGAACAATCCTTCATAGAAATGTACCAAATGTCACTGGGATGAGACGTAAAAGCTGAGCACTGGTTGACCACTATAGTATGAGCACAAGAGAAGTCATCTCAAATTGATCAACTTAGCTCAGAAAAGCCAAAGAAGACACTGGACGTACTGATATTCTACAATACTACACAATATCTATGTATGTTGATTTGTCTCGTGTTCTACAGTATATCGACAATTGAAAAAAATACAAAGACTATGTAGGTCTCAGAATAAAAGTTGAGGCACACATAGATACAATACGGGCTACATATTATGAATCGGTACAATATGGATCCAATGGGCAATATATTAGTTAATCAGAAAAAGTTATTTTTATAAATCTGCAGCAGAGTGTAATGCATAGCTACACAACTCGCTCTGACATACTGTATGGATGAACTAATTGCATTAGGCACAGGATGGCTATGTATACCTCATTCTGTAGACTAAATCTCTGTGCAGCCGGCCTTCAAATGAAATTGTATAAATGAAAATGAAGGGACACGCTTAGACCACCAATATTCCTGAATTTGTACATTATAGTGTAAGTGAAGATGGGTATGAAATTTGGCTGAAGTAACCACAAAAAGGAAATAGGCCAGAGTTGATAAGTAAATATACACTCCATTTGGGATCTACATATGTAAACCAGGGTGCTAGTGGGGGAAGGGTTGAGCAAGGCTACCTTAGGTGCAATGCAGCACCTTCTAGAGGAGGAGAATGCAAACTTCTGGAATGAGAATGGGTATAATCAGGAAAATTTTAATTAAAGAGGTATCCCCATGTTGGCAATTCATGGCCGAGATAGAAATAACCTGTTTAAGCTACATCTGGGGATGGCCGGATTTACGGAACCATGTGAGCCAGCTGATTCTGCAGTTTCCATAACTCCCATAGCAAGAAATGGAAGCTTTGCAAATAACGTAGTACAGCCAGCCATGCTGTTTCTGGTAACTTTCTGGAGTTATGGAAGCAGCACAGCTTGCTACATTATGTGTATAGCTCCTATTAACTAATATGGAATTTACGGAAACAGTGGAGTTCAATTGGCTCAAATGTTTCCGTAACTCCACCTACCCCCAACCAGAGATTACTCTGGTTATTCCCATCTCAGCCAAAAAAGGTAGAGATGAGAATACCCCTTTAACCAGTCTTGCACAGTCAGGGGATGCCCCACCTATACCCTGTGTTGCCCCAAAGAAGAGCACCACATCTGGCCATGGGTTATGTCTGGCCAAGCCATGTTATCTTATCCTGGAATGCCCCTTTATCCATTAGAAGCAAGTTAAACAGAATTATGTAGCAAAAGAACAGGCAAAAATATAAATGAGTAATGAATTTGTCAGCACTAAAAAGGATGCCTAAAATACTACTGAAATTTAGAAAAAATAACAACCATGCAAGCAAATGGTGGACAACTGATAAGCCTTAAGAGAAAAAGAAATTCACATCACAAAACCAGCAAATGATGTTCCCCTGCGGTCTTCCATGTGCCTTCACATCTCAAGTAGACTTTTAAATGAAAGAACTGCCCTGTCAATACCTCGCATTCTTGTACAATTTTCAACATCTGTCAGCACTAATGGCAGATACAGTTCCATTAGGCATAAAATAGGCCAGCAAAACCGGCTGGACAAAACTCTGCTTTAGGTCAGGTAATTAAGGAGAAACCTGCGCTTTCTTATCATACTTGAAATTCATTTGCTTCTTCTTTTGACTTCAATTTTCCATCCCAGGGAAAATGGAAAGAACTTAGGTCTGCCGTTGAAAATGGTTTAGATCTTCTATATGTAATTCAGAAAAAAAAAATGTCAGTACGTGCCAAAAAGATGTGCCGTACGCTTACTGAAATTGTAATCTATATGTTGGACCATTTTTGCCTACTTAATTGGAAAAGCAATATAAAATGTCAGCACAGATAGCAATAGATATTATCTTCAAGGCTATAATAATATACTATAGTCCAAGGAGTTTTCACTCTGAAAACTGCTACATTTAACATTAGGGCTCCGCAATTTGATTTGAAAATGTGTATGAAGAGATACACGCTTCGAATAATATTAATATGTAAGACGAAGAAGCAGAGGACGCTTTTTTTTTCATTTGCTTTGGAAAAAGCACGTTTTCAATAAATCTAGAAATGGAATGCAATGGGTCTAGCGTGTTGTATAATAAAGTGGTTGGATCATATCCTCAGATATTTCTTTATAACTTTGCCCTATTTCCTTTCTCAGATATACTGTAAATGTGTCGTTTCACCTCCAGTACAAAATGTAAGATGATTTTAGAAGTTCAGTTTATGTGTAAAATGGAACTCATTGGAATGCAAATGAAAAATAAGAAGTAAGCAGGGAGTAGGGTATAAAAATGATTAAAGTGAAGGATAAAAAATGATGAATCATCTCATATAACAAATGCGCAGACCACTGTCTGGCAATTTTTATTTTAAAATGATCTCCTCGTGTCACAGCAGAAGGGTCGAAAAATGCATTGTTATAAGCAGTTTTCAGCTGTCAATCAATATTTAAAATCAACCGGTAGTGCTACAAAAAGTCTCAGTCTAGCCCAGGCTTTAACGTGATACTCTTAAGATCCCCTTAGACGAGATGATACAGCAGGTGATTGTCTGGAAGGAAGAATCCCTTCTACATTTACATGCAATGATCTTCTCCACAGTATCCGGACAAGGGATTGCTAATGCCATATTACCTTTACACAGCACAATCTGTTGCCAGCAAACAACGAATTTTGTGAGCTAACAAATTATCTATTATCTGATGAACGAGCGTTTCATCGTAATTAGTGACACCACCAGATAATCGCTAATGAGCGTTGCTATGAATGTTCGTTAACAATTATCAAGTGGATTCTTGGCCTGAGTAAAGGGCCTTTTATAAACAACAAGTTGATACTCCCACTAAAATTGCATGTGAAGCAGACTTGGTGCTGTATGCTCTACAAATGTTTAATAGGAGATATGGCTCATTGTTCATGACAGTATTACCTTAAACTGGTAATCTGCTTGGGACAATCCTTTTTTGTACAAATGTCGCCTGTAAATGATTAAATAATATTACTACATTTCACCTCATGAACCCCATTGGGGAAAGCTTGATGCTAATGTCTGTAAAACAAATAAAAAAAAAATGCTTTGACTTCTTATTTGCGCTAACGTGTCAATTTTACACATTGGGTGAAAATCCTCTTTTTGGGTGGGTTCAACTTCATACATAGATTTTAGCTGCCATTTTTCTGTAATTTTGTGATTTTAGTAGTTTGTTTTTTTTTTACCTGCATTTTGCACAGCAACATCTGCTGCAAAATCAACATATAACACAGGGTAAATTTATACAAAATCTACATCTGAACTTAAAAGGGCTCATCCAAGTTATTTTTATCGATGAACTAACCCATCAATTGGCAGGGGTCCAACACCCGCGACCCCGCCGATCAGCTGGTTGCGTGCACCTTGTCTTCAACCAGCTGATTGGCAGGAGTGCTGGGTGTTGGACCCTCACCGATCTGATATTGATGACCTATCCTGAGGAGTAGAGTAGAGACAGACATGAATTATAATCTGTCATTCATATCAGAGGCAGAGCAGAACAAAAGTGTCTTACTTATTGCCAAGACCCTTTAAATTAGTGAGCATCTTAGCTCTTGTAACCTCAGTTATTTTATCATTTCATTGTGACATATCAGAAAATATGCAAATTGAACAATCTTTTACACAAATTCAAAAATTTGCATCTACAGCTTTGTTACACATAGATGACCTTGAAATCACATTTAATAATTTAGGTCTATGCTATGAATAAATATTATTAACATCAGCTTATGCGTACAAGTAAATTATTACAGTTACAATACGGTTATGAAGTTATCACCAGAATGCTTAACACTTTTTATAATTGAATATACAGAACATACCCAATGAGGAAACAGATTGTATTGTGTAAAAGCAATGCACATAAATTTCTGATTTCTTCTTAAATCCTGTTATCCAATTATTGCCCTTATTAAATCTGTTGTCATTCGGGTCTATGAACGCTTCGGTTTTTTTACACTAGTTTACCTGTCACACTTAACGGGCGCCCCACAGTACTCATACATAATAGTTTTATGCTAAATACCACTTAACTGCAATATCCTGAAACTCAGATATTCATTGAGTCAATAACCAGAATGTTTTTCTAGTTAGTAAGCTAGTGAAAGCTGTTTTTTCTTTCTTTTTTTTTGTTTAATTTCCATTGTTGCATATACATTCAGCAATGTTATCAAACAGGAAAATGTTAAAGGGTTTTTTTTTTCAAAAAGTTCAGCTGCATCTATCAGAAACTGGAGATCTGAGATTTTCAAATAGAGTTCACTCAGGTGGGTTATTGAAAGGGCTCAGCAGTGTATACACACCTAATTTCGGTCAATAGTAAAAAGTATGTAATTTAGCTCATAGAAAACAGTTTCTTGTCCCTCATCAATACAGAATGGATACATTTAGAGACAAGTGAATTTATTCAAAATTAATCATATTCACTATGAATATTTACAAAAATATTACTACCAAACAAGTCTGAATTTTTGTCTATTCACTTCCGAAAAATTGTGTAAAAAGGCATTCGTGCCATTTTACAGTGAAAATTGGGGAAAAATGACAGGAGATGGAGGATCACATGACCCTGGGAAAGGGATTGCGCTGATTGGCTCAGAGTTTAACAGCATGTGAAGGTCTTTCAGCTGTCAGAGTGCAGATTGCAATTTGAGAACATGTGTCTTGGTTATGTCTCCCAAAAAGCAATTACATACACAAGCCAGTAATCTAAGTGTGGTAGGAAGAGTATAAGGCGTAGCTAGAGGTTCAGCACAGGGGGGGTGAAACATACTTGAGTGGGCCCCCCACTTAGTGGCTTCCCAAACTCACGTTTCCAACTTCACAGGCACATACTACTAGTTGTGGTTATAATATTGCATTAGAAAGATGACTGTATAAACTGCTAGATCATCTATGCTGTTAAAGGGGTATTCCCATCTCACAAATGTAGTTTGTATAGTTAGATATAGCCATACCAGTATTATTACTAATAGAATGTAATTATATAAAATGTACCGTTTAGAAGATTTACCTATTTGTATATCCATTGTCCCACACACATCAGTCAGGCCATTGCCCCTGGTTATGACCACAGAGGCCATGTATGTTAAAGGAAACTTGTCCCCAGTTTTTACAACACTAAACTAACAGTCCCCTGCCCCTATCAGACCTCAGATAAGCTTAATGTGCCCCCATCAGACCTCAGATCAGCGTATTGTGCCTCCATCAGACCTCAGATCAGCCTATTGTTCCCCATCAGACCTCAGATCAGCGTATTATGCCCCCATCAGACCTCAGATCAGCGTATTTTGCCCCATCAGACCTCACATCAGTGTAGTGTGCCCCCATCAGACCTCAGATCAGCGTATTGTGTCCCATCAGACCTCAGATCAGCAGAATGTGACCCCATCAGACCTCAGATCAGCAGAATGTGCCCCCATCAGACCTCACATCAGCGTATTGTGCCCCATCAGACCTCAGATCAGCGTATTGTGCCCCCATCAGACCTCAGATCAGCATATTGTGTCCCATCAGACCTCAGATCAGCAGAATGTGCCCCCATCAGACCTCACATCAGCAGAATGTGCCCCCATCAGACCTCACATCAGCGTATTGTGCCCCATCAGACCTCAGATCAGCAGAATGTGCCCCCATCAGACCTCACATCAGCGTATTGTGCCCCCATCAGACCTCAGATCAGCAGAATGTGCCCCCATCAGACCTCAGATCAGCAGAATGTGCCCCCATCAGACCTCAGATCAGCCCACCCAGCCACGTAAGATTAAAATAAAAAACCTTTCTTACTTGTCCTGCGCTGTGGCTGCCCTCCGGTCCGGCGCTCCACTGTCTTCCCTGGCCGACACGCACTATGACCTGACGCTGCGTGCAACTTACGATGGATCAGAAAAGACCATTGTATGTTGAAAATATTGTGTCCTGAGGCCATTGTATCTTGAGGGATCACTGTACATTAATGTGTTAGAATGTCCCAGTCCAAGTCCAAGACATGTGGCAAGACATTGTTGAAAATTGCTGTTCACATATACTCTCCATCCAATCTGGATGAGCTTGAGCTATTTTGAAAAATTTCAGCCTCTACATACAGTATGCAAAGCTGGTAGAGACATACCCCAAAAGGCTTGCAGCTGTAATTGCTGCGAAAGATGGTCCTGCAAAGTATTGACTCATGACAGCTGAATCCAAATGCACATACTTTCCAGAGTTTTATTTATTAAAAACTTTGAAAACCACGTATCAGTTTCTTTTTTCCTTCACACAGACTTGCTACTTTGTGTTGGTCCATCACATAAATACCCAATAAAATACATTTAAAGGGAACCTGCCACGTCCCACACACATTTAAATCTGCAGCCATTACCTCATATTAGTCGTCAGTGGGATCCTAATGATGCCTTTATTACATTAATCTGATCCCCCAATCTTCATGAAAACGATCTTTTATTCCAGAACAGCGCGCTCCCTGAAGTCAGCTTGAAGTCAAGGGGGCAGTGGCCTCCTTGCTTCAAGCCAGTAAAACACGCCCCTCTTTGCTCTGATTGACATCCCCTTTTGTGCCTGGGAGCGGTGCGCTCCTACGTGCTGCGCGATCCTGGCTCTTTTGCTCCAGTGATGAAGCTGAGGACCCGCGGGGGGACGTGTCTGCGGGCGGTCGGCTTGCGTGCATAGGAGAGGACGGGCGGGCGCACGATCGCTGGAGCTGTCTAAGCCTGCGCAGCAGATAAATGAAAGCCGGCAGAGTGTAGGAGCCTGAGCCGGGATCGCGCAACATGTAGGAGCGCACCGCTCCCTGGCACAAAAGGGGCATGTTTTACTGGCTTGAAGCAAGGAGGCCGCTGCCCCCTTGACTTCAAGCTGACTTCAGGGAGCGCGCTGTTCGGGAATAAAAGAACGTTTTCATGAAGATTGGGGGATCAGATTAATGTAATAAAGGCATCATTAGGATCACACTGACGACTAATATGAGGTAATGGCTGCAGTTTTAAATGTGTGTGGGACGTGACGGGTTCCCTTTAAGTTTGTAGGTGTAACATGAAAAATGTGAAAAAGTTCAATGGATATGAAGACTTTTTCAAGACACTCTGCACTCATTACCTGTATTAATTGCACCTGTTTGAACTCGTTACCTGTATAAAAGAAACTTGTCCACACACTCAATCAATCACACTCCGACCTCTCCACCATGGCCAAGACCAATGAGCAGTCTAAGGACACCAGGGACAAAATTGTAGACTTGCACAAGGCTGGGATGTGCTACAGGACAATAGGCAAGCAGCTTGGTGAGAAGGTAGCAACCGTTGTCGCAGTTCTTAGAAAATGGAAGAAACACGAGATGACTGTCAATCTTCCTTGGTCTGGGGCTCCATGCAAGATCTCGCCTCGTGGGGTAAGGATAATTCTGAGAAAGGTCAAAAATCAGCCTGCATGAGAGGAACTGGTTAATGACCTGAAGAGGGCTGAGACCACAGTCTCAAAGAATACCGTCAGTAACACACTACGCTGTCATGAATTAAAATCCTGCAGGGCATGCAAGGTCCCCCCTGCCCATGCCAGCACATGTCCAGGCCCATTTGAAGTTTGCCATTGACCACATTTGCCCATGATCCAGAGAAGGCATGGGCAAAGGGCATGTGGTCAGATGAGACCAAAATAGAATTTTTTGGTATCAACTCCACTCACCCTGTTTGGTGGAAGAAGAACGATGAGTACAACCCCAAGAACACCGTCCCAACTGTGAAGCATGGGGGTGGAAACATCATACTTTGGAGGTGCTTTTTTGCAAAGGGGACAGGATAACTGCACTGTATTGAAGGGGGAATGGATGGGGCCATGTACCACAATATTTTGGACAACTACCTCCTTCCCTCAGTAAGAGCATTGAAGATAGGTCAGGGCTGGGTCTTCTAGCATGACAATAACCCGAAACACTCAGCCAGCGCAACTAAGGAGTGGCTCCGTAAGAAGCATTTCAAGGTCCTGGAGTGGCCTAGCTAGTCTCCAGACCTGAACCCAATCGAGAATCTTTGGAGGGCACTGAAACTCAATGTATGCTTCTAGAGAAGATCTGGAGAAGTATGGAGGGGTGGGTCAAAATTCCTGCTGCAATGTGTGCAAACTTAGTCAAGAACTACAGGAAACCCTTGACCTCTGTAAAAGCAAACAAAGGTTTCTGTACCAAATATTAAGTTCAGTTTTTCTATTGTATCAAATGCTTATTTCATGCAATAAAATGCAAATTAATTATTTACAAATCATACAATGTGATTTTCTGAATTTTTTTTTTTTTAGATTCTGCCTCTCATAGTTGAAGTATACCTATGATAAAAAGTACAGACCTCTCCATTCTTTGTAAGTGGGAAAACTTGCTAAATCATCACTGTATCACATACTTATTTTCCCCATTGTACATACATATACATTATACGCAAAACAGAATCAACTTTTTCCTGAAATTCGTATTGAAGTCAATTCAACAAAGGATATTGCCCAAAATGCGTCACGAAAACTCAGTTTTTATTTGCATGTGTACCTTTCAATAAACTTTCCAGTTTTAAGAACGGCAGTACTGGATCTCTATTTATCAATTAGCTTGACTTTGATTCACTCAACACTAGCCATGACAAATGAGCGAGTTCCCACTGACCAGTACCCAACATGGCACCCGGCCGACGCCCATATGATATAAAAGTAAGTAATGGTAGCAAGACACATCTTACCCTGATGAAGATTTTAATAGAGCTGATCTCTTTTTATATCGCTGCAGTGGTTTTGGTTGGCCCCAATGCTTCTCTGGGTCCCCCAGACACTATTGAGGTGTCACCACATGTTGGTGCTGTCCGGATGGGATGGTAAGATGTGGTGAACTCCAATGGGAAATAAGTACAGAGAGTAGGGGTAGGAGTAGAATGGAGAAGCTCAGTATAAACAAATACATTGTTTCAACCCCTGTCTTCAATGATACTCAATGGCAAGGACACAGCAATTTTTCAAGACAAAAATAAGTTTCCAGACGTACAATTTAGCTAAAACCAGATATTCAAAAGGTCAGTCTGTCTGGTTTTCGTCGTAAACAATTCTGGCTTTTTGCCTCCAAAACATGTTCTTCTTTAAACCCTATGGCGGCAGAGGAAAATTACCAGCTTCTTATTCAAAGTCCCAAAAGTCTCTGAGTAGTCATTGACCCTTTCCACAGAGCCTCACAAATACAATGCAAATGAACAGGATATACAGTGCCTACAAGTAGTATTCAACCCCCTGCAGATTTAGCTGGTTTGATAAGATGCAAATAAGTTAGAGCCTTCAAACTTCAAACAAGAGCAGGATTTATTAACAGATGCATAAATCTTACAAACCAAAAAGTTATGTTGCTCAGTTAAATTTTAATAAATTTTAAACATAAAAGTGTGGGTCAATTATTATTCAACCCCTCAAACCACCAGAATTCTGTTTGGTTCCCCTAAAGTATTAAGAAGTAGTTCAGGCACAAAGAACAATGAGCTTCACATGTTTGGATTAATTATCTGTTTTTCCAGCCTTTTCTGACTATTTAAGACCCTCCCCAAACTTGTGAACAGCACTCATACATGGTCAACATGGGAAAGACAAAGGAGCATTCCAAGGCCATCAGAGACAAGATCGTGGAGGGTCACAAGGCTGGCAAGGGGTACAAAACCCTTTCCAAGGAGTTGGGTTTACCTGTCTCCACTGTTGGGAGCATCATCCGGAAGTGGAAGGCTTATGGAACTACTGTTAGCCTTCCACGGCCTGGACAGCCTTTGAAAGTTTCCTCCCGTGCCGAGACCAGGCTTGTCCGAAGAGTCAAGGCTAACCCGAGGACAACAAGGAAGGAGCTCCGGGAAGATCTCATGGCAGTGGGGACATTGGTTTCAGTCAATACCATAAGTAACGTACTCCACCGCAATGGTCTCCGTTCCAGACGAGCCCGTAAGGTACCTTTACTTTCAAAGCGTCATGTCAAGGCTCGTTTACAGTTTGCTCATGATCACTTGGAGGACTCTGAGACAGACTGGTTCAAGGTTCTCTGGTCTGATGAGACCAAGATCAAGATCTTTGGTGCCAACCACACACATGACGTTTAGAGACTGGACGGCACTGCATACGACCCCAAGAATACCATCCCTACAGTCAAGCATGGTGGTGGCAGCATCATGCTGTGGGGCTGCTTCTCAGCCAAGGGGCCTGGCCATCTGGTCCGCATCCATGGGAAGATGGATAGCACGGCCTACCTGGAGATTTTGGCCAAGAACCTCCGCTCCTCCATCAAGGATCTTAAGATGGGTCGTCATTTCATCTTCCAACAAGACAACGACCCAAAGCACACAGCCAAGAAAACCAAGGCCTGGTTCAGGAGGGAAAAAATCAAGGTGTTGCAGTGGCCTAGTCAGTCTCCTGACCTTAACCCAATTGAAAACTTGTGGAAGGAGCTCAAGATTAAAGTCCATATGAGACACCCAAAGAACCTAGATAACTTGGAGAAGATCTGCATGGAGGAGTGGGCCAAGATAACCCCAGAGACCTGTGCCGGCCTGATCAGGTCTTATAAAAGACGATTATTAGCTGTAATTGCAAACAAGGGTTATTCCACAAAATATTAAACCTAGGGGTTGAATAATAATTGACCCACACTTTTATGTTTAAAATTTATTAAAATTTAACTGAGCAACATAACTTTTTGGTTTGTAAGATTTATGCATCTGTTAATAAATCCTGCTCTTGTTTGAAGTTTGAAGGCTCTAACTTATTTGCATCTTATCAAACCAGCTAAATCTGCAGGGGGTTGAATACTACTTGTAGGCACTGTACATCACAACATACATATAAAATGCAGTTACATGATAGTAAACAGTGCATGTTAACCTTTTCAAGGGAAATAAAGTAATAACTAGAGATCAGCGAGCACTAAAATGCTTGGGTGCTCGTTATTCGAGACAAACTTTTCCGGATGCTCGGGTGCTCGTTTCAAGTAACGAACCCCATTGAAGTCAATGGGAGACTCGAGCATTTTTTGCAGGGGACCAAGGCTCTGCCTAGGGAAGGCTGGGTGAAAACCTGGAAACATCAGAAAATGATGGAAACACCACAGAAATGGACAGGAAACAGCAGGGGCAGCATGCATGGATGCCTCAGAGGCTGCCTAATCCCACCATTAATACAAATTCTCCTGCAACAGCCTGGTGGTTACCCTCATGGCAATTGTGCTCACCCAGACCAAGAAAGGCGAGGCACATGCCCATCACATGTTAGGGAAGCACCCAACTAGGTGCAACGAAGGTCCATCACCCATGCCCATGCTGGCACTGCTCTCCTATCCCTAGCCACACGATGCAGGCATAAGCCTGACACAGCATGGCGGTGACACCAACAAGTGACCAAGTTAGATGAGGTAGCAGGTGAGCCACCCAAAAATTTAGCCTGACGCAGCATGGCGGTGACAGCAGAGTGACCGAGTTAGACTGAGGTAGCAGGAGGTGAAGCATGGATGGTAATTCGAAGGAGGAGGAGGAGGGGTTGGAGGAAGAGGCATAGTAAGTCTGAGAAACCGTGACCGAGGTAGGCCCCGCAATCCTCCAAGTGGGCAGTACATGAGCGGCCTCAGGGTCAAACTTGGTCAGAGTGACCGAGCTACACGACGGTAGCAGGTAGAGCACATAAAAAATTTAGCGTCGCCCTGTATGGCTGTGACTACACATTGACTGAGCTACACGACGGTAGCAGGTAGAGCACAGGAAAAATTTAGCGTGGCCCTGTATGGCTGTGACTACACATTGACCGAGCTACACAACGGTAGCAGGTAGAGCACAGGAAAAATTTAGCGTGGCCCTGTATGGCTGTGGCTGTCAATTTAGGTACGGTTGTCAACTATGAAATTGATCAAGTGGGGCATGTGTTGTATGTATTCTTCTCAGTTTAATACTGTATACGTCACGTATCCGGAAAAATAGTTTGGAGAGATAGAAAGAGAGGAAAAAGACGTATTTTTAAAAGTGAGGTTTAGTATAGATCAGTTAAAGAGAAAGAAAGGATTTTATGAAATGGATTTGTATCACTGAGAGCAAAAAAACGTATTTTTTTTACGTGACGTGCAGTATAGATCAATTACACAGAAACAACGGATTGTGGTCTGTGCAGACTGAGGTGCTGGACTGTAACTCACAGAATTGTTCCACTGAGCTGTATGAAATGGATTTGTATCACTGAGAGCAAAGGAACGTATTTTCTAATGTGATGTGTAGTATCGATCACTTGGAGAGAAAAAGTGGAATGTGCAGACTTGGGCTGCTATAGTGCAAACCACTATGGTGGTGACAACAGAGTGAGCGAGTGACACTGCGGGAGCAGGCGAACCACATAAACATTTTTCGTGGCCCTGTATGGCGGCGGTGACAACAGAGTGACTGAGTTAGTATGCGGTAGCTGGTGAAGCGCCCAAAAATGTAGCCTGACACAGCATGGCGGTTAAACCACCAATGACTTTGTCCGACTGAGAATGCAGTGAAATGGCTTTTATTGAGCCTCCAAAAAAATTTTTCTTTTCGGAGTACATACCCTCAGCAAAAATTTTTTTTTTTAAATGTCGGTACTTTAGCCTCCTGAAAAATTGTTTTGGACTGTCTGTTTGACGCTCCTGAAACAATTGTTTTACAGTGTCTGTAGTTGACACTGCGGAAAAATTGTTTAGAGAGAGGGTCTGTAGGTGGCCCTCCGGAAAAATTGTTTGGAGAGAGGGCCTGTAGGGGGCCCTCCGGAAAAATTGTCGTAAAAGAGTGCCAGTTGGCCCTCTAAAAATTGCGTTTTGGGTCAGCGTTAGGCAAAGATGACAAGGAGGAGGAGGAGGAGTAGGAGGAGTAGAGAAGAGGAATCGGATACATAAGTAATGTTAATCTTTAGCTGCTTTCCCCCGGATGAGATTTGAATTCCGGTGAAATCCAGGCTTTGTTCATTTTAATAAGCGTCAGCCTGTCAGCGCTGTCAGTTGACAGGCGTGTACGCTTATCGGTGATGATGCCACCAGCTGCACTGAATACCCGCTCTGACAGCACGCTAGCGGCAGGGCAGGCCAGCACCTCCAAGGCGTACAGCGCCAGTTCAGGCCACATGTCCAGCTTTGAAACCCAGTAGTTGTATGGAGCAGAGTGATCGGTCCGGACGTTGGTATGGTCAGCTAGGTACTCCCTCACCATCTTTCTGTAAAGCTCACCCCTACTCTGCCGAGACTGGGGACAGGTGACAGTGTCTTGCTGGGGTGACATAAAACTGGCAAAGGCCTTGGAGAGCGTTCCCCTGCTAGTGCTGGACAAGCTGCCTGCTCGCCTACTCTCCCCCGCTACTTGGCCCACAGAACCATGCCCTCTGCCGCTAGCGGTGTCAGATGGGAAGGATTGTTTCAGCTTGTGCACCAGGGACTGTTGATATTGATTCACTCTCATACTCCTTTCCTCTACAGGGATGAGAGTGGAAAGGTTCTGCTTGTACCGTGGGTCCAGGAGAGTGAACACCCAGTAATCGGTGTTTGAAAAAATTCTTCTAACGCGAGGGTCACGGGATAGGCAGCCTAACATGAAGTCTGCCATGTGCGCCAGAGTCCCAACATGCAAGAATTCCCTCTTCTCACTGGCCTGACTCTCCATTTCCTCCTCCTCCTCCAAGTCCTCCTCTTCAGCCCATACACGCTCAACAGTTAATAAGGACTGAGCACTGGTACCCTCTTCTGTCTCGCCGACATTCTCCTCCTCTTCCTCCTCTTCCTCCTCCTCCGATACGCGCTGAGAAACAGACCGAAGGGTGCTCTGGCTATCAAGCAACGTATCTTCCTCCACCATCTCTCCACACCATCATTGTGACAAGCGCAAAGCTTCCGACTTCATGCTGAGCAGGGGTCGGAGGAGGAGGCATAGAACGTCTGAGAGACCGTGACCGAGGTAGGCCCCGCAATCCTCGGTGTGGGCAGTACATGAGCGGCCCCAGGGTCAGACTCGGTCCCAGCCTCCACCAAATTAACCCAATGTGCCGTCAGTGATATATAGTGTCCCTGCCCGGCAGCACTTGTCCACGTGTCCGTGGTTAGGTGGACCTTCTCAGAAACAGCGTTGGTCAGGGCACGGATGATGTTCTGTGACACGTGCTGGTGTAGTGCTGGGACGGCACATCGGGAAAAATAGTGGCGGCTGGGGACCGAATACCGAGGGGCAGCCACCGCCATGAGGTTGCGAAAGGCCTCAGTCTCTACCAGCCTATAGGACAGAATCTCCAGGCTCAGCAAATTAAAGATGTGGACGTTGAGGGCTTGGGCATGTGGGTGGGTTGAACTGTATTTCCTCTTGCGCTCCAGTGTCTGCTGTAAAGACAGCTGAACGCTGCGCATGGACACATTGGTGGACGCTGTGGAGGATCGTGGAGGCGAAGGTGTGGTTTTCCGCCGGGAGGCGCTCGTGCCGGGGTCCTGGGCAAGGGGGTTGACTAGCAGAGTCAGCGAGTGACACAGGGGAAGGAGCAGTGGTGGGACCCGCAGGAGGTGAACGGCCTTGGTTTTATTGAGTGGGGTGTTTAGCACTCATATGCCTGCGCATGCTGGTGGTGGTTACGCTAGTAGTGGTGGCACCCCTGCAGATCCTGGTGTGGCACAGGTTGCACACCACAGTCCGTCGGTCATCCTCACTTTCTTTAAAGAACCTCCAGACTTGCGAACATCTACAGCTTACAGAAATACAGAAAATACGGATTGTGGTTTGTGGTGACTGGCCAGCTGAACTGTGACACACAGAATGGTTCCACACAGCTGTATGAAATGGATTTGTATCACTGAGATTTAAAAAAAAAACAAAGTTTTATTTTTTTGTTTTTTTTGTTTTTTTTTTTTACGTGACGTGCAGAATATATCAGAGAGCAAAATCAGCCCCTGCTAACTGTGGCTATTTTCACTGCAACCCAGAAAAATGTCGCACTCAGATTTTTCTAATGTAGCTGTATCAGTGAGAGCAAAAGACTGTATTTGATTACGTGATGTACAGTATGGGTCACCTGGACAGAAAATATGGATTGTGGTTTGTGGTGACTGGCCAGATGAACTGTGACACACAGAATGGTTCTACACAGCTGTATGAAATGGATTTGTATCACTGAGAGCAAACAAAAGGATTTTGTACTGTGACTTCCACTATCTATCAGTTAGACAGAAAAGAGAATCCCCAGATGAAGCTTTAGAAGCGAAATGGCGTTGGGAGGAGGACGTGGTGGGACTGGACACACAGGCGCAGGTTTTTTACTGGCAAGTTTTTGGTATGTACTTGGTATGCATTCCTGCCTGATAATGTGATCATATGTACCTTTTGGGTACAATATTTTCAATCTTTTGAGCAGGTCTTTTTTGCACCCTTGCTTTTTTATCGTATACACTGGCGTGTCATACTGTGCCTGAGTTGTCTCCCCCACCATGTTTTTCCTTTTTTCTGTCTTCCCATTAGCGGATTTTCCCCCCTGCCATTGAATCATGTGTCTTTAATGTTTTATTATTTTTTTGTACTAATAAAGTAATTATACTACCAATACAAAGTGTGGAGTATTTTGACATTTATCGGTGGTCTCAAGTTTCTACAAGTCATAAATGTTTTAAAGGCTTATTTCCACCACCAGCATCAATATCATACATTCTACTCCAAACACATTATGTCAAAATACCGTTTTAGTTAGTTGTACTGCAATATCTGCATTTATATCAGACTTCCATTCCATGAATTCAATTACTATTGTAAATTGTCAATACATGTGTGCTGCATGTGTAGAAAGGGGAAGGACGTTTATTGAAGCCTCAGTCTTTTAATAACTGAAAAAATAGCACTACATGCTAGTACCCGTTTGATAATCTGTGTACCAAACTTTTGATGTTTCATTTATATGCATCATAATTAGAGATGAGCGAATCATCCAAAATTCGATTTGCCGAATGTTCGTTGAACTTTTGAAAAGGTTCGTACCTCATACGAATCTATTCGGCGAAGCTGTGTACAAATCATACGTTATTATGTTTTGCAAACATTCGCGCACTAATAACGAACGTACAGTTGTTAAAGGTACACAACTTATGTGAACACTTACTGTACGCATGAGCGTACAAATTGCGTACAAATCCTCAGCGTACTATTTTCTAGTGATTGCGTAATACGCAGGCACGCACAACGCTAGGCTTTGCTGGAGCGGAATGGTGGAGCAGGAGGAACACTCTGAGTCTGACCCCTGGCTACATGATTCTGTATCAGCAGATGACAGCAGATCATCCGGTTGCGATTGAGATTAGTGTGCCATCCACTCAACTACCTCATCCACTTTCTCCTCCACTACAGTTTTACGCTTTGGTGGGTTAGCCTGGTGGAACAGTGGCCAACTATTGCGAATTCTACAAGTAGAAGTTCCGGCTACAGGTCCTTTGGTACTGCTGCCCTGTACCACCTTCTCCTTTTTTTGGAGCTCGAGGTCTGGCTGGAACGCTTTTGCTTTTCCATGCCAGACATTTTCACTTGACTGTGGCCCTGCAGCTGGTCTTTGTCTCTCTCCTGTCTTTCGCCCTATCTCTCTCCCTGCCTGATTAATTATTAGCCCTGCACTGGCCCTGCAGTATCCCTGATATGTGTAATATGGATTCCTAGAACAATTATACCCCAGTTTTAACACAAGAGTTCACTATCTCTCAGAACTTCACAGACAGTGCTTCTGCTCGTCTCAGCAGTCGCATCACAACTGATGCTTCACTTGCTTAACGAGCCTGTGAGCCAATCAGAGCAAGCCCTTCCCACTAGGTCAGGTGACCGCTTTCTTCCCGGGCTTTTTGCTGCATGAAGAACAAACTAACAGTAAGTTTGCTAATTAACTGAATTTGTACGCATCAACGTATAAAGTAACTTATACGTAGCATTAGCGTACAGTTTATTGGACAAGTATTTAGCGAATGCGTAGAAAGCTTTAAGAATATTTTCGAATATAACGGAGCGAATCCAAAAAAATCTGGATTCGCTTCGCAGCGGGAAATTTCCAAGATTCGTATCGAGGCAAAGTGGCGAATAGATTTGCTCATCTCTACTCATAATAAAATTTCTGGTAAATGGAAGAGTGGAAAATGAAAGACACATGCCTTTCCATCCATGAATCAGAATATAAGTGACTCTAGTAGTGAAAACAGCAGTAGCAGCACCACCCTTCCAGTTAGTAGTAGTAGTAGTAGTAGTAGTAGCAGTAAGCCACAGTTCTCCATAATTTTTGACAGGCACCAAATTATTATTGAAGACAAAGAGGATGACATTGTGGACTGAATGGTTCACTACTCCTCTCAGTCATAGCAGGATGATGTCAATGTCACCTCTAAGTCTGACACAATGCCTCTGGGCAAGGGGTCACAGCATTCCTCCTGCTCCTCTTCTTTGTACCTGTAATAGGGAATATTAATTATTGATATTTTGGGGTGTACCAATAATTAATATTCATAAATAGGCGTAAACCCGCTTTTGCTGGTCCCGCCTATTTATACCTACGTAATTACCTATTGCCTTGCACACGACCTGAAGTGTACTATAAGTACGGGCTGCAACGCTACTATAAATACACTACACACTGTATTATAAATAATAAAAGGTTTTATTATACAATATAACACCTACAGACTTATTATTTAACAATACAGTACTACACTAATACCGACCCTAGCTACACTACACAATCCCGTATACGTCCACCCACACAACTAACTACACGCACATACACACAAATAGATAGCCGCCCTCCCCCAACCTATCTAAGTTACTGTCCCTGGGAATAAAGGGTTAACTTACAATAAATAACAGGGGTTAATATGGCTTACAGGGAATGCAGGGGTTAATTATCAGGGTGCAGGGGTACAGGGGTTATGGCAGGGAAGCAGGGGTATTGGAGGGATAATACACAGGGGGTTAATGTTTGTGGTACAGTGGGCAGCAGGGCATGGGTTAAATATTATATTGCAGGGGTTAGGTTTCTGGCAGGGCAGGGCTTAAATCATTGGTGGTTCAGGGGTACAGTAAGGGTTAAAGGATAGAGGTAGGGTTGCAGGGGTTAATGCAGGGGTACAGGGGCACTGGCAGTAAGGCAGGGGTACAGGGGCACTAGCAGGGCAATCAAGGGGTTAAACAAGAATGGGGTTATGCATTGGTGGTTCAGGGGAACCAGGGTACTCAGCCAATCCCAGGGGTTCTGCTCGTTGTCTAAGGGGTTGCTCGTCGTCCAAGGGGGAGATTCTTCTGCTCGTTCGTCCAGGGGATGATTCTTCCTGGGAGGCACGGCTCAACTGAAGAGCGCAGCGCGATCGGGTTATTTAAACCCGGTCACGCTTGCTCCCGTGCTCCCACGCTGCCGGCGAGTGAGCGCGCCGGCAGCCATGTGCATGTGTGCCGGCGCGGTGATATGACGTCACCGCGCCGGCCCGCGCTGTTTCCCGGGCGGAGGATCTCTTTGATCCTCTGCCTGGGGAGCGCTTTGCATCTCCGGCGCTTGTAATTACAAGCGCCGGAGGTACGCGCCATACAGAGGCAGGGAAACCTTTGTTTCCCTGTCCTGCTAATTGCCCCCAGCAGCGCTGAGGGTAATTAACAGAAGGGACAGAAGATCATATCGATCTTCTGTCCCTTTGAAGTACCTGGGACTCGACTAATTAGTCCAGTCCCATGTCGCCAGCTATCCCCAGCAGATGTGCCATTGTCCATCTGCTGGGGCTATGGAGGGGGGGGTACCCTGGTTGTTACATGTATATAGATACATGTACATAACTGGGGATCATGTACATGAATCTATATACTACTGGAGGATATAAGGGGCATATAAGGCATTATATAAAGGGGGCATAAACAGGGGGCATTCATATATATGGGGCATAAACAGGGGGCATTCATAAACAGGGGACATTATATATATATAAATATATAGATATAGGTGCATGCTACTGGGGCACATGTACACATATTTATATATATATAGTTAGAGCACCTGGTGGATATACATATCCACCAGGGCTTCAGGCCTATGTCGCCATGGGGCCACAGACCCTCAATTTGGGGCCACCCATATATGTATATACATAGGGGTATATACATATATTATAGGCTGCACCCACACTTCCTTCTACAGTACCCGATGAGAAGCCTTTCTGCTGCATCATCTTTAACTTCACTGCCCCCTCCAAGTGGGATTCTTTTTTTTTCCTAAGAAGAGGCAATAAAACTCAGTTCGCTATGGAAGACACTCAAGATAGTCTCCCCGTTGATGATTTATGCAAGAACAGTTGGCGTTTGGACATCCAAGAGGAAGAGGTTTAATTGTAGGTGGGGACTCCATTAATTTCTGTGTTGCTAGTAGTAGTAGTAGTGGCAGCCACAGCGGTGTTGGTGGTGGCTTTGGCATTTGTAGCTGTGGCAATAGTGCTGGCAATGCTAGTAGTAGTAGTGGTACTAGTAGTGGCACGTGTGGCCACAGTGGTGTTGGTGTTGGTGGTGGCTGTGGCAGGAGTGCTAGTAATGCTAGTAGTAGCAGTAGTGGCACTTGTAGCCACAGTGGTGGTGGTGTTGATGGTGGCTGGGGCATTGGTAGCCATGAAAAAATTGCTACTTTATACAAATACAGAGAAGAGAATTGGGATGTGGACCAACGATACCACAATGACATATCACAGTCTGCTAAAATTGGTGATGATAATAATAATTATGTGTTGGATAGGATATGGGAGAGGGATCAGGGTGCTGAGGAGGAGGTGGCATCAGAAGAGGAGGGTGTGGCCACAGAAACAATAAACAGCAAAGGCAATGAACTTCCAAAACCTCCCAGAAAAACTGCCAGGACCAGATCTTTTCTATTGTGGTCAGTTCGGGAACTGGTGTTGCTGCTGATATTATGGGCACAGGCTCAAACCATGCCATACCTAAGTTTGGCTACAGCTACTGTAGCTCTGTTCAAGTATCTCTGGTCTGGCAGTTCTTTTCACAGTTTTGGCAGACAAAAGCATTGCCATGTACAAGATCTGCAGGATAAAAATAAACCATGGGCATTCAAACATAAACATAGGTGTTACAACAATAATTATAGAACCACTGTGACAACCTACCAGTTTGACTTTGGTATAGTCCTGATGTTGTTATCCTGGAAGTCCCCTGGTTTTCACCATTTAATCCCTATACAGGAATTTGACCTTCACTGCAGGGGAGCCACTAGAGATGAGCGAATCATCCAAAATTCGCCGAATATTCGCCGAATTTCTGACAAGATTCGTACTTAAACGAATTTATTCGGTCAAATCTACGTTCAAAAGAACAATCGTTGTTTTGCGAACATTCCTGCACAAATTACGAATGTACAGTCAGGGTAGTTAAAAGTACGCAATACATCAGGATTAGCGTACAAAAGTGCGTACGAGGCTAGGCAGCGGCGTACAGTCTTTAGAGGCAGTCCATATGAATACACACAATGGGCTAAAGTGCTGAACCAGTAAAAACAGTGTAGCTAAAATACAGCAAAGACATAAGTATGAAAACATTTTAGTGCAAGCAATTTCACATTTGCAAGCATAAAATACGTTTGAGTCTCTCCTTGTGACTCCTTAGCATGATAAAACACTGTCTGGAACACATAGTCCTAAATTCAATTGTAATCCACGTGAGGTAATATTGTAATCCAAACAGGTAACGTGTATTCCACATGGATAATAGAAAATAGCAGCAAATAGAGAACCCTTTTTGCAAAGGGGGCTCCCAAATAACCTGAGAAGGGGCGAAAAAGGAAAATAGGCATGCTTAGGCGCAACTGGGACTTTTCTGCAGAATGGGAGGAGTCCTGACAGCCATGTCCATCTGGGTGAGAGTAAAACGGAGGCAAGCTCACTGCCATAGTAGAACTCCAGTGCCCTTTTCTTTCGGAAGTTGGACTTGACCGGGTCCGGGTGGTGGTCACGTTCGTGAGCGCTGCAGCCATTTGCGCTTTTCCGGATCCTCCTGCCGGGACAGCAGTCGTAAGAACTTCCGGCTGCTGTGGTTCTGGCAAGGTTGCATACAGGGAAGTAGCCCCAGCTTCCATGGCTGCTGCTGGCTTCATCTTCCACGGCAGCTGGTATTGGTGGATGACCGTGGATTGGAAGGTAAATGATGAAGTTGTCCGCTGACCCAGCTGAAAGGACTGTGGTGGTGGTGGTGCTGGCAGTCCAGGAATCAGAGGCTCCGGCTGTGGCTGTTGCTTTTCCATGAACCTGAGGACGCCATCTGGGGACTCCTGAAGGCAGCGCAAGCGTCCTGGACTTCGTGGTTTATCCGGCCACACTTCAGGTTCTGTTGTAGGTACCAGGGGCTTACAAAGGAGTGTAACCCCAGTCGCAAAGGGGCCTTACAGGGGGTGTACTCCACCTGATCCCCCACCTACAGGCTATGACGAGGTTGTGGCAGGTATGGCCGTTTCACCGACCTGTCCTTTTTGTCCTCGTCGTCTGTCCTCATCGTCTGCTAGGAAGCCAGACCCTCTTTCAACAGAAAACTACAGGACCGTTCTCTTTAGGCGTTCCAATGCAGGATCTCCCGGCCTAGGGTGGTCCAGTACCTGGATGACCCAGTCCTCCACAGTGTTTTTATAGTCCCAGAGGGCCTGCGCATGGGTCATCTCCGATGGTGGCACAATCGGGTTCTGCCTTATGGAAGGTGTTGTCGTGGATCTCCTCCTGGGCGGCAAAGTAGACGCTCCAGCCGCCTCTGCCGCATGAGTCACAGCAGATGCTCCAGCTGCACCAGCCACAGCAGACGCACCAGCCGCCTGACGATGAAGAACCGCCTCACGATGCGCAGCTAAATCCGCAGGTGGTAAGGAGAATAAGGGCACTGTAGGTCGGTTACTCGCCTTCAGTTCAGAGCATGAAACCCTGATCTCTGGAGAGGGCGGTGGTTCAGGGAACTCGTCCCCAAAGGCCATCTGGTTCCAGTTGGGATGCATCTCTTTAGCCATGCTTGCTACTTGCTCAGTGTTCAGCGCTGGTCTAAACTGGTTCAGAGGAGGGTGGAGTACTGAGGGAGGAGTATTCACTCCCTATACGCAGGGCCGTATTAGCAACTATGCACCGGGGGCACGGTGCCTAGGGCGGCAGGTTGCGTGGGGCGGCACCCCGCCAGGAGTATATAACGATTTAAAAAAAAAAAAAAAAAAAAAAAACATCCTGGAATTTATATATATATATTTTTTTTTTTATTTCCGCGGGGGGGGTGGTGGGGGGGGGTGCTAGGGTGCTGCTGTCGGGTGTACTAGCGAGCGCTTCAATAATGGAAGCGCTCACTAGCCTGCAGGAGGAGGGGGAGTGAAGCGCTGGTAGCGCTGTACAGTACTTACCCCTCCTCCTGCTTGCTCTTCCTGAGGCCGGCGCTCCTGTGTCCTGACTGCCTTCAGCATCAGGACGTACTGAGCGCCCTCTGACCTGACGCTGCAGGAGGTCAGGTGACTTCAGCGCAGGCCCCTGGAAGAGGAGAGAACAGGGACACAGCCAGGACCGGAGGTAAGTTTTTGTTTTTTTTTTTCTTGTCTGATCTGAGGTCTGAAGTGGGGGCCAAAAAGGGATCTTAAAAGGTGGGGACAGAATGGGGGGCATCTGGAAAGGTGGGGACAGAATGGGGGGATCTGAAAAGATGGGGACAGAATGGGGGGGGATCTGAAAAGGTGGGGACAGAATGGGGGGGATCTGAAAAGGTGGGGACAGAATGGGGGGGGATCTGAAAAGGTGGGGACAGAATGGGGTGATCTGAAATTGTGGGACAGAATGGGGGGGGATCTGAAATGGTGGGGACAGAATGGGGGGGGATCTGAAAAGGTGGGGACAGAATGGGGGGGATCTGAAAAGGTGGGGACAGAATGGGGGGGATCTGAAAAGGTGGGGACAGAATGGGGGGGATCTGAAAAGGTGGGGACAGAATGGGGTGATCTGAAATTGTGGGACAGAATGGGGGGAATCTGAAATGGTGGGACAGAATGGGGGTGGATCTGAAATGGTGGGACAGAATGGGGGGGTCTGAAATGGTGGGACAGAATGGGGGGGGATCTGAAATGGTGGGACAGAATGGGGGGGATCTGAAATGGTGGGACAGAATGGGGGGGGTCTGAAATGGTGGGACGGAATGGGGGGGATCTGAAATGGTGGGACAGAATGGGGGGGGATCTGAATGAAATGGTGGGACGGAATGGGGGGTCTGAAATGGTGGGGACAGAATGGGGGGGTTCTGAAATGGTGGCACAGAATGGGGGGGAATCTGAAATGGTGGGACAGAATGGGGGGGGATCTGAAATGGTGGGACAGAATGGGGGGGATCTGAAATGGTGGGACGGAATGGGGGGTCTGAAATGGTGGGACAGAATGGGGGGGATCTGAAATGGTGGGACAGAATGGGGGGGATCTGAAATGGTGGGACATAATGGGGGGTCTGAAATGGTGGGACAGAATGGGGGGGTCTGAAATGGTGGGACAAAATGGGGGGATCTGAAATGGTGGGACAGAATGGGGGGGATCTGAAATGGTGGGACAGAATGGGGGGATCTGAAATGGTGGGACAGAATGGGGGGATCTGAAATGGTGGGACAGAATGGGGGGATCTGAAATGGTGGGACAGAATGGGGGGTCTGAAATGGTGGGACAGAATGGGGGGTCTGAAATGGTGGGACAAAATGGGGGGATCTGAAATGGTGGGACAGAATGGGGGATCTGAAATGGTGGGACAGAATGGGGGGGTCTGAAATGGTGGGACAGAATGGGGGGGTCTGAAATGGTGGGACAAAATGGGGGGTCTGAAATGGTGGGACAAAATGGGGGGATCTGAAATGGTGGGACAGAATGGGGGGGATCTGAAATGGTGGGACAGAATGGGGGGATCTGAAATGGTGGGACAGAATGGGGGGGGTCTGAAATGGTGGGACAGAATGGGGGGGTCTGAAATGGTGGGACAGAAATGGGGACCAGAAAGGGGGGGTCTAAAATGGGGGCCAGAAAAGGGGTTCTGACATGGGGCCAGAAGGTAGGGGGGGTCTGACATGGGCCCCAGAAGGAGAGTTCTATATGGGGGCCACAAGAGTATGATATGGGGCCAGAAGGGGGGGGTATGATTGGGGATCTAATTAGGGGTCTGATTCGGGGCCTGAAGGGTCTGACGGGGGGTCTAGAGGGGTCTGATTGAGGTCTCGAGGTCTGATTGCTGGTCTAGAGGCCTAATGGGGGTCTGGGGGTCTAATGAGGATCTGATAGGGGGTCTGGGGGTCTAATGAGGGGCTGATTGGGGCTTTGGAGGTCTAATGAGGGTCAGATATGGGAGTTTGGAAGTCTAATGGGGGTCTGTAGATGGGGGGTCTCATCTGGGGTTTGATATGGGGATCTGATCTGAAAGGTAAGGGGGGTACTGTTTTTCTCTGTGGTGCCAGTATTTTCAGGGGGCTGTTTCTGTAGTATAGTATGGGGGGTGGGCAGGGTGAGATGTGGAGGTGAGAGGATGATGGAAAAGTAGGAAAGTAAGATGTCTGTTTGTTGAACTCTTCAGAGACGAGGCACAGCTGAAAGAAGTCACCATGGCGGTCTGGTCTGACAGAAGAAGAGGAAAGAAAACGTCATCAGAGAAGAGAAGTCACTGGATGTAAGAGGTACATATGTGGGGCTGTATGACCCTGTATGCTCTGTAGTGCTGTATGAAATGTTTTCCAAGTCTGTCTTTGAAGGGGTGGTCTTTTTTTTGTACGAGCGCTGCCTTCTCTGCTCTGTTTACTGCTCTTCACTGCAAATTCTATGGCGAGTAGGTGAACAGAGCAGAGAAAGCAGCTCTCATATGAGCTCTGCTCTCTCTTCAAACAGCTGATCGTCAGGGTGCCGGAGGACCCCAGCCGATCTGATATTGATGACCTATCGTGAGGATAGGTCATTAGTAGTAAAAAGAGGACAACCCCTTTAACAGTAGGACTGGAGGGAAGGGATTAGGTTGAGAATTTGGCATGGGGGGGTGTTTCAATATTTGCCTTGGGCATCAGAAAAGCTAGGTGCACCAGCGGCAGGTGGGGGGGGAGTACAGACTGAGGGTAGTTGAGTGTATGGGGATGGTGGGGTAGTTGGGCGGGGGTTAATTGGCTTGGCAGAGGACCATTTTCAGTATCCAGGGGGTTTGGGGGAGGATAGGTCACTGTAATAAGTCCAGGAGGAGGCTACTATGGGGGGTGGGGTAACAAGGCTACTATGGGGTTGGGGGGCTACGGAGGAGAGACTACTATGCTACTGTGGGGGGAGGAGGCTACTATGGGGGTGGGGTAACGAGGAGAGGCTACTATGAGGTGGGGGGGTGAGAAGAGGCTACTATGGGGGGTGGGGGTAACGAGGCTACTAGGAGTGGGGGGTTCTAAGGAGAGGCTACTATGCTACTGTGGGGGGAGGAGGCTACTATGGGATGGGGGGGACTGAGGAGAGGCTACTATGCTACTATTTGGGGGCGTGGGGGAATGGGTCACGTTGGGGGGGGGCGTCATGACAGAGAGTGCCTAGGGCAGCATGAACCCTAAATACGGCCCTGCCTATACGTGCAAATAGTTAGATCCCAGTGGGCCGGGCTGTTTTTTTCCAGTTCTGAGGGGGGCGTATCTTCACTTTTCCGCTCTTACAGGGGCGTATCGCCATTTTCCCGCCTCACGCAAAATGCGTACGTTTCATACCTATCGTACGTATCAAAATTTTGCGAAGATTTACGAATAATACGAAGCGAATCCGAAAAAATCCGGATTCGCTTCAGAGGAGAACATTTCCAAGATTTGATACGAACCTACAAAGCGGCGAATAGATTCGCTCATCTCTAGGAGCCACCAGGCCACGACCTCTTGGAATAATCCTGGTGTGGTTGGCTGCTGACCCATGGGGATCAGTGACACTGATGCGTGACACCAAGAAATCAGGAAATACATGTAGTCAGGAAACAGGCAGATGTCGGGGCTAGCAGAGTTTATGTGAATCCATGAAACAATTCAAAGGTCAGGACAGGTGGCACTGTATCAGTAAGGCAAACAAGCTTAGGTCAGTTCAGGCAGCAGATACAGGACATAGGCAATAGTCGGTACACAGGCAGATAAATGGATTATAGCTCTTTACAGACTCTAGAAAGTTAGAGAGACCTCACAGGATCTACAGAGATCAAATTTCTCAAGCAAGAAAATGAGGTCAGCAGTACAGCTATATGATCAAAGCTGATTAGCAACAGAAGAGATATAAATTAAAAATCAACCAAAAACTACCATTGTAACTAGTGTTGTTCAAATTGAAGCCAAACAAATTGACTTTGATCCGAATTTCAGGAAAAATCAGATTTTCCATAAAGCCAAATACCTTTGCTGTAATTGGCGGTAAAAAAAAAAACATAATCACCACATCCATTTGCAGGCAGAGAGGCTGTCGTGGCAAGGGGTGGCACAATTGCTACATACAAAAAAATGTGCTTTGTGACAAAGTAATTAGTCACAAATCAAATTTCTTTGTGAAATTCGTTGAAGCAGCCAAATCAAATTTTTCATTACTTCGCTCATCTCTAATTGTAACAGCAGGTACCACAGCTCTATTGCAGCACATGAGGCAGATCCTGTGGGAAAATAGAACTGGCTGCCAGGTATCGGAGTAACTGTAAGCTTCTTCTCCTGGTCTGCTTTGTGGCACATGCAGTATAGTGTCCTTGTCATTGTGATCATCAGTTACTACTTCTTCAGCTTAGATTACTCCTACTCTGCTCCATCGTCAGCCATTGATAATAGAATGTGTGGCCAGGAAACAACTTTATGCACCCAGCAATCCAATGGTACTGTATGCAATCTTAAAAAGGTTGTCTGGTTGTTGACATATCCTCAGCCTATATATGACCTATATAAAACCCTACCACTTGGTTGATTCAGCTGCCTTTAGGGAACTAATTGCCTGTGCATTAGTGCAGTAGGATTACTGCAAAGGATTAACTAATACAATTCAATGCAATTTTCTTGAGTTAAATATTGTAATTTGTTGTGTTTCATGTGAACTCAATAGCATTGTATCAGCACTCAACAGTTAATATTTAGCAGACTGTTTAGATTACCAGGTGATGGGCTACATCTGCCTCCTGATTAATGAGAGGAGAATATAGTCCGAGAAAAGCTACAGAAAAGACATGTATGTGAAGAGTTCTTGTACAAGCTAGGCTCAGGCCCAATAACCCCTGTCTCTGAGCCTACAGCTGCCAGAAAAAAACTACTTTACTGCCAGAGTACCCTTAAAAGAAAAGAGATGAGACATCTTGGAAGGTCCAGAACTGACAAGGCCGTGCAAAATACTGTTCACATTCATGGCAGAAAGGTAATTCCTCATACTTTGAGATGGATTGGCCACCATTGCAGTGGCCCAAGTTTCTACTATAGAGTAAAAGAGAGGTCACATAGATTGCTAGAGAACCTGTTTTGTTACACACTACTTAAAGTAGTGGCC
The DNA here is from genome assembly GCA_900303285.1 of Rhinella marina. Classification (NCBI taxonomy): domain Eukaryota; kingdom Metazoa; phylum Chordata; class Amphibia; order Anura; family Bufonidae; genus Rhinella; species Rhinella marina. The sequence continues at coordinate 52,466 of ONZH01023307.1, forward strand.
CCATGATAGTTGTTAGAATGTCAGCAGTAAGTTTGTGTTGACGTCACTGTTTATTTTTTCCATCTTATACATCAGAAGAACAATGCCAAAAAAAGGATCCTGTCTTTTGAGGATTTGCCTTCACACGGTCCAAAAAAACCCAAAAAACAGGAGTGGGTCCAAAACAGAGATGACACATGATGGGAATATTTGCATGCTTGTGTTTTGGGCCCACTCCTTCTTTTGGCTTCTAAATCATGATCAAATTCTGATGTAAAATAATGACCATGTGATAGAGGCCTCATGCTCAATTTGCATGAGTTTTGGCTATTTGCCTCTCAAATTGGTTTTATTCAGATGGAAAAGAAGTCCTGCATAGAGGACTTTAATGGCCTCTATCACACGGTCAGTATTTGGTCAGTATTGGTAAGGCAAAAACTATAACATGTGATGTAAATATTTGCATGTCTTCTGTGTTTTGGACCCACTCCTGCTTTGGTTTCCAAATTATGATCAAATCCCGATGCAAAATACTGACATAGTGGAGAGGGTGGAAGCAGCATGAGGAGTCAACATAGTGACCCAGTCACAGAGTGGGGAGGTGGGGGACAATAGCAGTGAAAGTAACAGCACAAAATGGAGGGTGTCAATAGGAGAAGATGGCAGCAGGCATGTGGCATTGGGTGGGTGGACCAACTGCCTGAACAAAAATCGCTAAAAAATCATACTTTATTTTTGATCGTATTAAGATCTGTGGCTATCCACAATGTAGTTCCTAATAAACACTTGTCCAGGGCAAACTTGGCCAGTTGGGGCCACAAATAAAGTTTGGCTGCCCAGTAGTCCAGGGTATTCTTGGATGGGGTGGCAGAGTGCAGTCAAAGTATGCCACCACCTGCTGGTTCAGATTCTGTTCCATGTTCTGCTGCTGGGTGGTTTCTTCAGTAGGCGGGTGAAGAGAAGTGCTCATTAGAGTCTCAAGACTTAAGTGTCAGGACCGGCAGTCATTGCACCCGTTCTGCTGGTCCTGTCTCTGACTCTGGTGGAGATGTGGTTCGCCCGTAGCCAGGCTTCTTCCGCTATTTCGTCAGGCTCCTCCTCCAGCCGACGGTCTCTGGCTGTGGATGCGCGTCCCAGGCAGGGGACGCGCGCGACGATCATAAGTGCCAGGGACGTGGCTGGTGTGCACACTCGCTCGCGGCCTGGTTCTGGTCGCTGGAAAACACGAGCAATATAGTCTGTTTATTTTCTGTTCTTTTGGTATCTCATGAGTTAAGTTTTGTTCCTTGCTTTCTCCTCCCAGTCAGCTGGTTGGGCGGAGTCTGCTAGGTATTTAAGGCCCTCAAATGTTAACCTTGCTGCCAGTGTTTGGAGTCTCCTTGCTACTACCTGGTTTGTCATTTGTGCTCTGCAGTTTAGTTTCTAGTTGTTCTTTGACCCTTGGCATGTTTTTTGACTACTCTTTGCTTGCTGATTTTGTTCCTGACATACTCTCCTGGTTTTGACGCGGCTACCTGACTATCCATTTGGTTCTTGTTTGTCTGTCTTGTTTGTCTTCCCTTCCCCTGCACTTTTGCTAGTGTATTTCAAGTCTTCAGGTTGTCGACTCAGGGGTTAGCCTGAGTAGGCAATAGGCAGGGAAAGGGGTTGGGATTAAGCTTAGGGATCACTTACCCCTTATCTGTGTATCCCAGCCCTGACATTAAGTTGCTGCTCATGGAGTTGGTGCTGCTCCTGCCCCCTCCCCCCAAGCAGTCATTGCAGTGGAGAGTAAGCGCAGGGGGACCCCCGATCAGACCTTCATGAGGATGGGAGATGATGCACATAGGCAGTGACCAACTGACTCTATAGAATGTTTTAATAGTAATTGAGTTTATCCTACCTCTCAGCATGTGTAAAAAAGTCATTTTGACCAGGCAGAGAGTGTCTAATATCGTGGAGAGCCAGTAGTCAACCCTCTGCTGAATGGTGATATTGCAGCTGTCATTACACAAGCAACTTAGCATGCGTCTGGTCATTTGCACAAGGGAATCCCTGCCTCCATCTCAACTGCATTCCGCCTTGGTCTGTCAGGGTCATCTGCCTTGTCTTGCTCATCGCCCTCCAGCTCCTCATGCTTGGGCAGATAAAACACTTATTTAGGTATAAAATTCCTGGGCATTACTGTCCTCCACCTTCGACACCAGTTCATCTCCCACAGGGCTCAGATGGCCATGAAATATAGGTGCCACATCTCCTGTCTCCCAGCCAGCTAAATTTATCAGCATCTGGTCTAGAATGTGAAGGCAGGGAATGACATCATTCATCTTGTAGTCCTGGCGACTGACAAATGAAATGGCCTACTCAAAGGGCCTGAGCAAATGGCAGGTGTCACACATGAGCTGCCACTGGCTCACGTTAAAGTTACACAGGGGAGTTTCCCTGTCCAACTGCCTTATCAAGAATCATTCACTGCCTTCCTCTGCTCATATACACAGTCCAACATGTTCAGGGTGGAGTTCCAACGTGTGGCGTGTTTTGCAGGGTTAAGAGTGGCTGCAGTTTCCTGGCCATTTTCAAGACATCTTGCAGTTGAGTGGAAGGCTTCAGGAACCAGTTTACAACCAGATTAAAGACTACACTATGTTGGGCTCAATGGTTAGCCCTCCTTGAAGCAGCACCGATACAATATTCTTCCCGTTATCGGTGACCATGTTTCCGATCTTCAGTAGGCGAGGAGACAGCCAGGATATGATTTATTGGTTGGTAATGCCAAGCAATTCCTCCCCAGTGTGACTCTGTTTGCCCCGGCTGGCCAGGTGCAAAGCAGTGTGACTCCGCCGTGCTTTGCATGTGCCTACAGTGGAGTGGAGACACAGTGGAGACAGTGAGGACAAGGGGAAGGATGAGGAGGTGGAGGAGGAGCCACAATCACATCATGAGAACGTGGAGGTGGCAGTGCCATCACCTGGCCAAGTTGCTAGTGTGACTGGAGAGGAACCACATTTACTTAGTGGGCCATAAAGGACACATATTGTCACAGTTTCACAGGCATCTGCCTTGATGTTCTTATCTGATGGATGTAAATGCAACAATGAATTAAAACAGGCAAAGAATAGAAACCATCAGACCTGGCGAGGGTTGAATCGCTGAACAGACTGAAGATATGTTAGATTTCTATGATCAGTACAGATTAGTGAAGTTATGAAAATTTTGATTCAGCTGCTTCACTGCATTTCACAAAGAAATTCGCTTTGCGAGGAATTACTTCAAAAGATCCCAGGTTCTAGCCCCCTAAGGAGGTTAAAAGTTGTCACTGTAAAAGGAAAAAAAATTAAAATTTAAATCACCCCTTTTCCAATTTTACGTATAAAAATATATAAATTTAAAAAAAAAACATATTGATATCATCTTATTCACAAAATCACTGAACTATTAAAATTTTAATAAAAATTTAATGTGTGTTGATCAATGTAATGGCCCTCCGCCAAAAAAAAATTGAATAACAGTGATCAAACAGACATAATAGGTATCACAAAAATTGTACCAATAAAATCTAAAATTCATCCTCAAAAACAGCCCTTATACAGCTCT